>JAYESA010000014.1:110671965-110754465 GCA_036927795.1 Iris macrosiphon
TATATATATATATATATATATATATATATATATATATATATATATATGTATGTATGTGTATGTATTATTATATGTATATATATATATATATATATAGTATGTATTTATGTAAAGTATATATATATATATATATATATATATATATATATATATATATATATATATAATATATTATATTATATATAAGTATCCTATATCATTATTATATATACTATTATATATATATATATATATATATATATATATATATATATATATATATATATATATATATATATATATATATATATGTATGTATGTATGTGTATGCATTATTATTATTATATACATATATATGTATATATATTAATTATTATCATATATATATATGTATTGTGTATACATATTAAGTATATATATATAATATTATAGTATTAACTTTATATTATTATTATATATATGTACAAATATATAAGTACACATTTATTCACGAACTCATGTACGTCTTAAACAGAGTGCACCTACGACGCAGTTAGTGATCCCAGGTCACAGGACCATTCAGACGCAACTGCGGGAACAGGTTTTTGGCACGCCCAGCTTGAGGACGTAGGCAAGTATACCTTGCCAATTTTTACTGTTTAAACTATAAACTGTTGTATGTTATCCTGCTTCAATTACATATAAACTGTGTACGTCCGAGATTGCCTCGGGTGCCATCGACGAATACGTCGACATGTAGTGTAATTGACTTAGACTTAACAGACTCACCTACAGTTACGAAGGTATTCTGATATCCTTCTAGACCTTGACACTTGTACACGTAACACGTTTGCAATTCATATTGGGATGCGAGTTTGCGTACTCGATTAACTACCGATGCGTGTGACGTGCATCACGGCTTAGCACGAAATCAGGACTATTCAGGAAAGTTATGACTTGGCATATAGCACGTGATATATACATCGTGTATTCGACTTGTGTATCCGCATTGGACGGAAAAGACAACTAGTAGGCGTATGGGATACACACATTGGACCCCGTAGTATCCAGAGGAGCCACAGATCCAATGACTTCCTTTATTCAGATACCGCATTCTTTGGAGCGATACAGACGTATATATATTATAGATACCTCATTCTCGGAATGATGGATGTTACATGATCAGATATCATACTCTTCGGAGAATGGACGTTATGCCTACGCCTACCCATACGTACCAAGGTTGTCTTCATATTGCATTCACTTAGATGGTTAGCACCCCTTTATTTATTTTATTCAGTATTTACATATATGGCATATTTTTATGTATCTTGTTACGTCCCACTGAGGACCTGGTTCCCTTCCAGATCTAGACGAGGTATACTATCCCACGGTGTACGGACCCGGACAGGAGACGAGATACGCATCCGAGGAGGAATTAGAGGTACTGCCATCAGAGTCTTCCTGATCTTTGGTAGATCCACCATCTGGAGCTGGAGTCTCTTACCTAGATAGACGATGCTCTAGTCTTATTATATTTCAGTACTTTTATCTTTTATAGTGGGTTTGTTTCCACCAGACATATCTGATTTGTACTATGATATTTCAGGCTCAACACTTATATATTCCAGCACTATTTCAGTATTCCTTATTATTTTGTGGATGAGATTAGACATTACCTGTTATCTTCTAGTATTAAACTGTTAGTATTTAGGACAATGTAGCATGTCTCATTGGGTCCATTAAATTGGGTAATCCCTCAGAGACGTGACAGCTGACCAATGCCATCTGGCCTGGTCCCGCATATTTTGGGACTGGGGCGTGACAAAAGATGACATGCTTTGAGGCCCCTGATTCTCCGAGAGAGTCATGCCAATCCCAATTTTTAGCCAAATAGCCCACTTGGTGGAAAGTTATTCTCAAACTGCATTCACATAGATGGTTAGGCGACCCCAATAGATGTTTACATCTCAGTACTTTATTGGCATATTTATATGTATCTTGTTACATTTCTCTGAGGATCTGGTCCCTTTCCAGATATAGATGAGCAGGAGTATCCGTAGGAGTATGGACCTGGACCTGACGCTACCTATCAGTCTGAGGAGATCTTACCTTCAGATTATATGTGATTCATTGCAGCTATTTATAGATTCTAGTTGCTATTCTTTTTCGAGACATTTATTCTTATATTAGAGTTTATTCTCTTCTCTCTTTAGTAGTTTATTATAGTCGATTTGCAGTGGATTTGTTTTTACCCGACTATCATACTTTGAGACTGCTTATTTGATATTCAGTTATTAATTTCCATTTTTCTATTATTTATGCTATGGATGAGATATAGATTGCGTGTGACTTGTTGTGACAGTATATTACCACTGTAGATTAGATATTCATGTACAACATACGTGTGTATATGGTTTCTATATATTGGAGTTCGTATACATACGGCTGGCGTATTACGTATTCCTAGTCCTACGTATTTTGGGACTGGGGTGTTACACAAACTTTAGAAACCTTTTGAAGTTAAGGACCGACTCCTCATTATCTGAATCATCGTATGTTTCTTCATATTCAGAAGCATAGTCAGAAGTTCTTTTCTATTGCATCTTAAATGCGATGGCCTTCTCTTTGGGACTAGGATCTTCTTGCTCTTTGAAATCTAATTCATGTGTCATCAATTTTCCCATGAGCATCTCAAGAGTCATGATGGTGATGTTGTTTCCTTTAATGATCGTTGTTGCTTTAGGGTTTGAGTTCTTGGTGAGTCCCTGGGGCAACTTGCAAATTTTTTCATAATTACTGTATTCCTTACCAAGAGAAGCAAGATGATTAACAATATCTAGAAAATATGTAAACATCTATGTAATAGTCTCATTAGGTTCATTTTGAATGCCTTATATTCTTGTGTCAATCTACTAATTTTGGATTCCTTCACTTGTGAAGTTCCTTCATGAGTGATATAAATTTTTTTCAACCTTGTGAGAAATGACACAAGTAGAGACTCTATTAAATTTAGTTCTACCTACTACACATAATAAAGCATTTATATCCTTTTTATCAAGACTTGATTGCTTCTTTTAAAGCTCATATACCTGTTATGTGGTTTATCAACAAGAGCACCATCAACAATAATTTTACCTGACTTTTTATAACCGTTTTACAACAATGCACCATAAATCAAAATCAAGTAATTTAAGATAAAAGCTTATGCGTGTTCTCCAGTATGTGTAGTTTGTTCCATCAAATATGGGTGGCCTATTTGTGTACTGCCCTTCACCATTGTTGTCATAGATGGATTTAATGGTTGCCATTGATCTACTCTTAGGATGTGAGTCCTATTTAAGAGCCTTGTGCTCTGATACCACTTAAAAGTAACTCTAGAGGGGTGTGAATAGAGTTAAACAATAATTATTCTAACAATATCCAATAATCTAATACTAATTACCAACACAAAAATATTTAGCAAGAATATAAGAGATAGGAGAAGGGTAAGAAGTCACAAACGCTAATACCATAATGTATACTGGTGTCCCTCGTGGAGGAATAATCCAATCCCAGGTACTCTTACCTAGTGGTAATCCACTATTAAACCAATAGAGTACAACACATGCTTTGATTCGAAGAGCTTGTCGACTTCTTACAACCACGTGCTTTGATTCGAAGAGCACGCTGACTTCACACTTGAAATAGAAACAAGACTTAGAATTTTCTAAGCTAGTACAACTCAAAAAATATCTAATCAAAACTACACTTTGGCACTTAGAAGGCTTAAGAGTTATAATCTTGGGGATAGAGAAGATTAAAAAACATAATGTATCTCAAATGAATAGAAGAAAGTGAGAATGGTATAGAAATTATGGCTATTTATAGGCTTTTTATAGACCAAGTTCGGGCAGAGTTCGGTCACTTAACGTTCAAAAATCCGAATGTTAGAGCCTATTCTTCAGGAAGAATGAGTCGAAACAGGAATTTTGGGTTTAGGCTGATCGAGTTCGGTCAGGGATCGAACTCTGGCTGAGTTCTGTCACCCTATTTCCAGAATATTGGTTTGATGATTTTGGGATGATTTGAGTTGGGTTTGAACTATTTTTGGGTTAGCTTATTTGAGTGGACTTGACTGCTATCTAGTTTCTAAGTGCGACTCGATTTACAGCAGTCCTAGACTCAAATAAAATACAAAAGTACATAAGAAATAAAAAATAAGCTGGCACATACTATCTGCATTCTTCTTGTAAGCAGTAGTAGATATGTCTTTCTTTTGTGATTCTGTTGCACCATATTGTGTCATATCAAATCAAGGTTTAGTTAATTATAAAAATCATATTGACCATAACCAATTGGGCCAACATATGACACATCAAATAAATGTATCCATATATTGAATAATTGTTACTGAATGTGACAAAATATTCGAAGCCACCTATAGCCTGGATAGTCATTGGCCCATACAAATAAGAATAAACCTATTCCAATACATCTTTGGCCCTATACCCCTTTGCCGTGAAAGTCCTTTTGGTCATTTTACCTTCAAAGCAGAATTCATAGACTGGAAGTTCTTCCACTTATCATGAACTCAAAGATCCATCATTAACCAGTCTTTGAATCCTTCTTAGGTTAAAATGCCCTAACCGCAAGTGCCAAAGATATGTTTAGTTCATACAAGAAGGTTCTTTTCTCATATTTAAGTTAGAAGACATATTATTAATTTCCATAAGTTGTATTGTGGGTGAAATATGATTAATGACATACAAATTATCTACTAATGCACCAGAACAAATAAAATATTTATTTTTCTAATAACAATATTGTCATTAAAATAAACTGAATATCCATCCTTAACTAGCATAGAAACTAAAATCAAATTTCTTCTAAGTGAAGGTGCATAAAGACAATATCTCAATGTCAAAGATTTATTTCTACCAAAAGATAAAATAATATTTCCTACTACAACGGTCGCTACTTTTGTAGCATCACCCACGAACAAGCATATCTCTCCATCACTAAGCCACTTTGTTTCCTGGAACTCCTACAATATTTTACAAACATGATTATTGGCTCTTGTATCTACACACCAGGTGTTGGTAGATAACATCGCTAAACATATTTTATCTACTAGTAAATGAGATATACCTTCTTTGTTTTCTTGTTTGAGAAGTTGACAGTCACTCTTCCAATATCTTGACTCTTTGTACTTGAAACACTTGTCTTCAACTTTTTTATAGCGCCTTGAGCTCTCATGCCATTCTTTTCTTGTTTCTGAATATTCTTCTTCTTACTGCCTTTTGGCTTAGAGTAAAAGCCTTTTCAGTCACATAAATATGACCATTCTTCCTAAAGAGAGCTTCAACATTCTATAGTTCTTTTGCAAGTTCTGCCAAACTATATAACCTTTTGTTCATGTTGTAGTCAAGGCAAAAATAGTTAAAATTTAGGCAGAGTCCCAAGAATGATTTTGACCTAGGATTTCCTATTAATTTTAGCTCCAATGATCTCCATCTCATTCAGATGAGCCATCATCTTGAGAACATGATCCCTTAATGGCATCCTTTCATCCGTGGTCATATTCATCAAATATTTCATATCAAGCTACTTAGATGTTCTACTTTGATGTCCGAAGAGTTTTTGAGGTTGCACATCATGTAATAAGCTGTGACCATGGCCTGACATTGATGTTGCAGCATATTTGACATAGATGCCAGAATGTAACACCGTGGTATCTCATCTGCCTTTATCCACTTATTATAAGCCTCTTTAGCCTCTTTATCAAAATTAGCATCAGGCTTAGGTGGGCATTCCTCATTTAATACATATTTTACTCTTCGGCAGTTAAGACCATATCCAAGTTACGATCCCAGTTAATATAATTAAGACCAGTAAGTTTATTTTCTTTAAGTATCACCACAAATGGACTGAAAGAACCCACTTTTAAAATCTTGAGAATCACATAAATAATTATTATGTAGGACAAGAACTTTTGAATTAAATAAATATTAATTCTCTCAAAATAATAATAAAAAATTTACCAACACCTTAAACACCATAAATTTAGTATGCCATGATAGTGTGGATGTATACCAATTCAATATTTGTCCAAGGAGGTTTTTTCTATTAATTTTATTATCATGTCAACCTAACTTTATGATAAATAAAATTAATTTTCTAGTCTTGCTTTGGTCCCACAAATAATATTAGTGACTCCGATGGGAAGGATATCATTATTTATATCTAAGTGTACACCATTACTTAATACTAAGTCCATTACTTCGTAATGAGTTCCTTCAGATGGAGAAATGAACACATACTAGGTAACTTTATATAATTATTCCAAAGGAAGTTGGTAATGGTGATCCTTAATTAGACTAATCCGATATGGAGGAAGGAACTAAAGCCAACACACAAGTCTAATTATATCACATACATACCAGTAATGAAGATCATAGAATTTATATTAAATAATTTCCTCTTCCACTTAGTTATTTGACAATGAGGTTTTTTTTTTCACTAGTTGATTTATGTCCATGTTGTCCATATGATTCTTATTCAAAATTAAGGAAATAAAGTTAATAGAAAAGTGATGCTTTTAATATAACCCTAACAACTACTTCTTTCAGTCGTCTAAAGAGGAGAATTCGAATTAGTGCACAATTGAACAACTAAAAGCATTCGAAAGAAAAGAATTGTGTTTGAAAGGGCATTTTGGGGATGCATATAGGTCAGTTGCTCGGCACATGACTCCTCATAGATGAAAATCACTTAAAACATGTAGGGGGAATGTGCTAAGAAATAGTGAGTCCAGTTTTGTTCACCCACCAAAACTTGGATGATGTTCACCATTCCACTCAAGGGTTATCATGTGTCAAACCAAAACCAATTTTTCTATTATTATAAGGTGAGAGAAATTAAATTAAAAATAAAAGTAGTTTTAGGTTGACACGTGACAACCCTTGAGTGGAATGGTGAACGACACAAAATTTTTAATGGGTGAACAAAATGGACTAAACAAATAGTAGTAATGAGGATATAAGAACTGTTATAGGGTTTTTTGAGACGGAAATGAAGGCGATCAAAAATTCTCTAGAAGATCTTAAAAGAATTGACGAGCTAAAAGATATTTCTATAAAATATCATAATAATCAAGGATTTTTTATATTTAGTAGTATTATATTTAAGTTGGGTAAAATAAAAAAAAAAAAAAATCACAAACACACTTTTTGTAAAAAAAATAATTTATAGTTTTAAAAAATCTTCTAATTTTTAATTTAGTGCAATTTTATCCAAATTGAACAACGACGTCAACTGACCACCATTTTACCATCAACAAGGCTTACTTGGATTATTTATGTAGGAAAAAAACTAACAATATACAAATATGGAACAAAGTGAGAACATAGTGAAACATGAGAAAGAAAGGGATATTTTGAACATATAGAAGTATGGTAGGACCATTGCGACATTTAATAGTCATGTGTGAGAGTATTTTTGGATATTTTATGCATTTTTAGTCAAAATTTGACAACGTTCAAATTGCAATGACTACTGGACGAAAGGGGTGATTTGATCAAAGTACCCAAAATGCAAGGGTTTAATCGATAAAAAAAAAATCTATTCAGTTTTTTTTGTGTGCAAAAAATGTGCATCTTACCAGGTTATTTTTTGCACATTACCCTATTTAAGTTTTTAGTTTTATTTATTTAATATCAAATACTTTCTAGATCTTTTAAGACTTTTTTTTGTATACTCTCTACTCTCTACCCTATAAATAAGGCCCTTTGGGTCTTCTCTTGTAATGAAGTTATGAAAGTTATTAAAAAACTAATTTATCATTAAGCTTTTACTTTATTGGAATACGAGTTACCCTGTTGTAATATCCTTGGTTTGGTCGTCCAAGGTGGTGCTTTGCCCTCCCATTGGCATTTGTAGTGAGGTTCTCAATTGAGTCATCAATGGGAACCAAGAGATCATACCTTTTCTAGTAGGGTCTTAGATCTCATGACAATCGGATTGTCGATAACCCAATACCTCCAATATCATATGGTAATAGAGCTTGGTTCACCAAATAGTTATCTTCTAGTTTCGTCATTGCCATCCATGTCCCCCACCATCACCGTTTCTCTATCTACATTATAAAATCTTTAAATTAATATATTGGATATATTTGTACCCTTTTTACACCAAATTAGACTATAGTTTTACCAAAATTTTACCCTCTTCAATATGGACCTCCACTACAACTGTACGTCTCCTTCAAAGTCTAAGACTATAGAGATGGTGCAAATTCCTTATTTTGATAGGTCTGAAGGAACCAAGGGATACTAATTTGGATAGTAGTGGTAGAAAACATCTTCGAATATCATAAGAATTCCAAATGGAAACATGTGAATAAAATAGTTAATCGATTGACATACGTCGCATCTAGTATCCCAACGAGCATCAAGTTTCCTATATTTTTCCCTAATAAACAAATATTCTCGTAAATGGCATTACAGCTATTTTTGCCACATCTTTTGAAAGCACGGGAAAATTGTCTCAAAAAGTGCTTATGTTTGACCTTTTGATAAGCTTAAGCATAATACCAGAACAAACTAAGTCTAGGTTTGGGATGCTTATTAGAGGCTACTTCTACTCTTTTTTTTTTTGGAAAGCACTCCAAGTTTGTTTGGTAACAACATATTATGAAAGAGTATTTGAATAATCAGTTAAAATGGGGGGACCTTTTGACTGTGACATCCCAGGTGTCGTCAATAGTTATTTATATTGCCAGTTTTAAAAACATGTAACCCAACCAAGCCTAAGGGTCATATTGGTTATAGTTTACATTTAATTCAGAACTACATTTAGTATCAAACGCAAAGAGCAAGCCAAATATGTTCAATTTTATATGGGCATTTTTTCAAACATAACACTCATTTCGGATCCAAATGAACATTTTCTGAAATGGTAGCCCAAAGAACATTCCAAAAATAGGATGAATATAACTATAACACAAACTAGCCTTAAGTTAGCAACAAACACCCATATCACTTATAGAGAATGCTCCTAAGTCCGTATTGAGAAGTGATCCCATATAAATTTGGTTATACGTATAAACGTTCAACACAATCTGTCTCAAACCAATTAGAGATGACCAAATCTTTCTCGTAAGCTTAGGTTCTGATACCACTTTGTTGGGAATAAAGCGGAAACTATTCCCCAAGATTAGCATCCGGGATGATGTCATATCCTAGTCCTAAAATATATATGACTAAGATACATGACAATGGCCATCTACGCATCAAGCAGACTGCAGTCCAATTTGAATACGTATACGATGTTCATAGCTAATTGATCTACCTATAAAATACTATAACTAATCAATATCAAATATATCTCAATCCATAAATTATAAATAACAGGAATGAACACTATGTATTTACTGCATCCCAATAGAATACTTATTCGAATAGGCCGAGGGAATAATACATGCCTATAAATACTAGTCTATAAGAGCAGATCATACTAATAGAATAAAAAAAATACAATTATAAATAAATAAGACAACAATAACTGAACTTGCTAATTGGACTACAATAACGTTTATCCAGGATAAGCCCTGCATCAATTTGCTCAACTAACCTGGAAGAAAATTATGTTCTTGGAGGGACATAACAAGATACAAACAATATGCTAAAATAAACAGAAATATAAATATTTAAAGGATGTTTTTAATCATCTATGTGCACATATTTTAGGACAATATTCGCATGCATGAGCAAGTGTAGGCTAAAATATGAATCTAACATAGCTCGAGGTTAGTATATGTATATAATGTCATCCAATCATCTATAAACTTGTATTACATTCGACGAACATCATAGGGCATCTATAAATAGTGTCATCACTCTCACAGTTCCTCCAGATATTATGGCTCATCGAATTTGGTATCCCATACGTTTAGTGATTATCCTCCCTATCTTTTTAAGATAGACCAAGTCACAAACACAATATGTCCAGTTTATAACTATTATGACTACTAACATATTAATAATAGTAGTTATGCTCTACCCGTCGCACATCTCGTACGTATCGATGATCAGTTGGATATGATGACTCATGCCTTATTATCAATATTATATATCGTGTCATGTAGATATAATGACCAAGGAGATATGATAATACCTTACAATCGTAGGACAATCCACTAGCAACTTGGTCAATATGCATATAAATAAAGATAAACAAGAATCGACGTCCACCGCTGATTGTACCCCAGTCTAGCTTGGACATGTAAAATGACAAGCAGTAAAGAACATAACTATATCAAGTAGAAATATAAGAAATAATAGTAATTAATAGCAAGATATAATTTTTTGAGGTTTGAAGTGAGTTTTGACGGGGTTCTGGCTACGAACTCGTCAAGTCAGGGATGATACAAAAAGTAAAAGATGCACAGATATCACCGGATGCTGAAATAAACATCACCAATACATCTAAAATGGATGAGATACTTAAAAAAAAAAAATCCTTTTTATAGGTTCAATTTGGACATATGAAAAAATTAAGCAGTTTCAGATTAAAACGGAGTCCGCAAGTGGGTCCACAATGTAAAAAATATATGTTAACATATGCTATTTTTAGTCGATCTTCAAATAAGTCAAGTTATATATGAAACAAGGCCTAAACGATAATATAATCTCAATGGTACTTCCAAAATTAGATTTCAATGAGACAAACATAAAATCCCTGTCGATTCGGATTATGGAGCCCTCAATATGGCAATTCGATCAACTGTCTCAGAATAAGATGAAATTTGGACCATTAGACAAGTCAGACACTACAAGTCCAAAGGTGTAAGTTCTATTGCGACACAATGAGCGCACAAACATTTATTACAAACTTTTTGAAAACTATAATATGGTAATTTTGACAGATATGGGCCAAATTTTTTCATGCACATGCGACCAATTTAAATTTTATCAAAGCCTACACGTCGTGGAATATTGTACGCATCATTCGATACAATCGGTTAGAGTCAGAGTGGTATGGTTTGTCACGATGACCATCGATTGAGAAATTTTAGTTTTTTAAGATATAGTTTTTTAGGTTTTAAAAAAAAAACTTTAATCGATAAATTACATGAATTAATTTAAAATAATTATAGGGTTTTGAAGATGGTTAAATAGACTATGTATCTCTGAAATCAAAATAAGATTCGATCGAAGGGTGGAGGAGCTACGGGCCTTCCAAAAGGACTCACAGGCTCGAGTTCTCTATGTGCATAGCTTCTTTGTTGCATAGGGAAGCCTGGCGACCTTTGGCGATGTCGCACGACATATATGCACTTCGAGGGCGAATACGAGGGGGTCGCCTGAGGTTGTGGGGTCTGGGTATGTTGTTTGATGGTGGTCTGGGGAGGAGGCATCATCGTCGAGCGGCGATAGTTGATGATCAGGGGATGTCGAACAATGGTTTTTGCTACCAGGGTGGTCGAAAATAGGACAAGGATGGCTAGAATTTGGTCGCAAACAAGAGGGGATTTGTGTTGGTTTCTCTTAAACTCTCTGGAACTGGGTTTGCTAATGGTTTGGGTATCAGACATAATGCTCTCTAGAATGGAGCGGCAAAGAGTCTACCCTTTCGATAACTAGGAGTGGCGAATGCCAAGAAGGAACCGCGAGAATAGGTCGGGGAGGAGTGAATGGGTCGGGGTCATAATCTGATAATTAGGATAGAGAATTCTCAGGTTTAAACTAGAATAAGTTTTATTCTTGTGTGAGCATGGGGAAAAGAGGAAGGGAAACAATAATTTGGTTATTATTCTGTTTAGGTTAATAGATTATTTATTAAGGTTTAACTAATGAATGAATTTAAGAATTATTCTATACCATATATACATGTACTCATGTACTCTTATATATATATATATATATATATATATATATATATATATATATATATATATGTGTGTGTGTGTGTGTGTGTGTGTGTGTGTGTGTGTGTGTGTGTGGAGCGGATCGGGAGTCCCATTTTTGGAGCCCCGCCAAAGCCCCGCTCCCCTTGGCCGTTGGATCGTGGGGCATTGCACGACCCCTACGCGGGTCCCGGTTGATCCGATAGTGCAGTGGGGGCGGGGCTTTGGCGGATCTCTGGGGGTGGGCTTTTGATCTACCCATATATATATATATATATATATATGAGGAGTGATCGGGATTCTCGTTGCATCCCAATGATCACAACCGTTGGATTTTGTTTAAGTAGTATAACCTTAACCATTGATTTGAATATAGTCATACTTGTTTATGTATTTTTGTTTATATATATATATATATATATATATATATATATAATAATAATAATAATAATAATAATAATAATAATAATAATAATAATAATAATAATAATAATAATAATAATAATACTTGTTTATGTATTTTTGTTTATATATAATAGTACACATATTTATATATGTATACATGTATATATAATTATCCCATATACACATATAGATGCATAACTACTTATGTTATTAATTACTTAGTTTAATTAGAAAAAAATAAGATGGAAGGTTTATATCCTACCAAACTTATAAGAATTTTATCCTCAAAATTAAGAACTAACGCACTACAAAAGAATAATGTGGAATAATTGTAATAAAAAGATATAAGTATGCAAAGTCGTTCCTCGAATTTTGAACGAATGGAGGAAATTGTTACAAAAAGAGTCCTACATAATATCAAAATTTGAAGGCTAGGTATACTAGGTTGTATGATATGCTAACTACTTAAAAGGCAATTATTGGTGTACTTGTTAATCAGGTCCTATGCACAAGGATTCATGGACGTTGTCGTCTAAGATTAATTAGGGAAATATTCTAATCACATATATAGATTAGCTACTCAAGAACCTAAAAAGAAAAAGAAGATCAATCCCAATCTTTAACCCTAAAATTATACTTATACTCTTGCAAATATATACTTAATAGGATATGAGGAATGACTTCTAAATTTAAAAGAGGGTGGGGGGGGGGGTAAAGTGGCATGATTGAATTCCTTTATCGCATAAAGTGTACGAACATGGTCGCAAGAATCATAAATGAGAAGAAAATATAGCCCTCAACGAGGGAAGCATAACAAATAGAAGAAGAAGAATATTCACATTGGGTTAAATTCATAGGTTAAGGCATGATTACAAAGAAAAATAGGGAATTAAGTCGTTGCACGAAGTTAAAGATAATATAATTGAGGTCAAGAAAATCAAGAGGAGAAAAGAGAGTAGATTATCCCCGATGATAAGGATATTTAATCAGGAGAAGATAGTATGCATCAGGGTTAGATCTTCAAGGTTATGTTGCAATTAAGGAGTGAATACATATTATGATTAATCGCATAGTTTGAATGATTGGGTAGAGCAATATCAAGGAAACTGAGATTACGGAAAAGGAAAAGTAAAACAAGGTAGACGAATATTGGTTTGGTTAATAACAAATCGTAATTTTTAATCACTGAGTCAATTCTAGAACTAAGGATAATTTTGTCAAGCTGAAGGTGTTGTATTTATGCTCGTACTAGGGTACAGGTCTATTTATCCTAGTTTCTTACGATATTGTTTGAATCTTAAAATACTGTGAGTTATATATTCAAGGAAAGAATCTAACTTATATTCTCTTATCTCTACTATTTCCTATATCTTCCTTAACAAGTTTATCCAAACCTATAACCTAATTTCCTTAAGGGGTGCTTCCAACATAATTGTGTTTAAATATTGAAATAAAATATACCATGGTCTTTAACTATCCTTGATCCTTGAAATTTAGCTGATGCTATTTTATGTGAATACTTCTTCCACACATTATGCTCCTTCCTATCGAGGGTTACTCATTCTCGCCCTTCGGTCCGATGATTTACTTCTGTTGGAATGATCCTCGATGCATGGATTGTGTCTCAGTGAATGAACTCTATGTAAGAGTCCCTTATTGATACCTTTTTATTGTAGTTTTTCTTAGACGTTTTTGCTGCTTGATTTTGATGAATATATTTTTGTGCCAATTTCTGCATTAATTTCCTGAGAATATCGAGAGAAAGGATAGAAGAAGGATTATAATACGATGTTGGTGCCATTGCAGAAGCACATGTAACTGATGTTTGATCATTACGAAGTGGGTCTTCTTATTTTAATAATTTTTTTACTCGGTAGGTGCTTTTAACCCTTTTTTATTCCTTTACATCAACGAATTCTCGTTGCCTCGCAACACCCTATGATCGATTTTGTTGACTCATAATGCCCTGTGATCGATGATACTTAGTAGAGCATAACTGATAAATGATAGCCATAATATATGCTATACCACTAAGAGTTGAACATTGAATAACTGAACTGCTAAGTGCATCTATGCACGAGACTTGTCATAAGTTTTGTATGCGAAGCTAACATTAATAGTTCAAAACCCTGAAACTATTGGAAGGGATGCAATACCAAAAAATATTGGTTATAACATGGTACCTCAGAATATTTGGGGCATATGGGTCGCCAATCGGAATATACAGATTCGAAAGAAATAAATTGTTGCATGGGTATAGATTATATTGCTTATTTCAGTTCGATACCATACATATATTTTAAATTAAATTGTTTATACATTTGCATGGTCATGGATAACTTGTGCACAAGGTTTGGCTTTTCTCGAAATAGTATATAGGACAAATGAGCCAAATCGACCTAGGAGAAAATTATATAGAACGTACTTCAACACGAGGTATTATGGGACCTCTAGTGGGACTTGTAACTTAGACTAGAAGGGCACATCACAATACCACATAATGTTTCTTTTGTGGTGTCAATATCACCAATGAATGCAAATAGATATGTCACATACCGTCTTATTTTTTCCTGCAGGGGCAGTAAGTATTATCTCTATTTTTATGCAGGGACGGGCACGACGGTTGTGGTACGATAGCACTGATGAGTGATATGGTTCTATGTTTACTATTTTGAAGTATGCTATCAATATGAACTATAAATCATCATAGTTTTAAATTGTAAGATAACTTTGAATGTATGCTTTCCTTAATAACCAGTGTCAGTTTAGGTGAGTGGGTTCATCCCTCTCACCAGTGGATTCCTAAGTGTGCTGACCCCCAAATCTTTATGAGTCGAGAACCTCGAGGGTATATGGTACTAGCTGAAGTTTCAGAGAGGTGACTTAAAGCTCTTCTTATTTTGAAGCCAGTTTATTTTGGAGGCATTTTGGTTTCAAATATATAATGATGTAATGTATGGGACGACAAGTAGTAATTTATGGCAACTTTTTGGTCTTTTTGTTATTTCGTAAATATTGCCGAGACAACATATCAAATGTATTCAAATATATGTATTCCGATGTGAGTTATTAATGAAAATCTATTTTCTTTCTATACTGTTTGTTCAACTTTCTGCTATAATATGATTTCAATCTGTGTTCAAAAGAATTATAAAAAATGGTTGTCTTGCCTAATATACTATAATTTAGACTTGTATGACATCATGTCTGGTGGCGACTTAGCGATTTACCAAAATTGGGGAGTGACAATAGTCAATAGGTGTATGGACTACCCAGATCAGTGAATCATAGTCTCCGGAAGAAATATGGGAGTTGATAATCTTATGTTTGTTTCCATCACAAAACAATGTTTTAACTTATTGATTTTTAACAAAGAATACAAAGAATTATACTAAAATTCTAAGTACAAGAATATGGGAAAGCGTGACGAGGAAGATCAAGTTTTGCAGTTAACTCCTTTACTCCGTTGATGATCGATTGACGAAAAAAATTGCTAACTCTCAGCTCACTGGTAAGAGGAACAATAATTAGGCTCAAGAGTACTCTGCCTTTGATTATTTTGGGAAGCACATGTTCCTGCTATTTATAGCCATTCATACTGTAATGATCATATGCATATAAAATCTGAAAATTCACGATTTCCAGACTTTGGTGCATCAAAATTACCCTTGGCACGTCCAAATTCTATCATAACTACCCCACGTAATACAGATCTGAACATGCGCATAGATCATGGTTAGCTTGACGCGTGTCATGCGCTTAGGATCATGTATTGATCATTGATGATATCACATAAAAACGTGTGCACTTTTGGTGCAGAAATGTATAAACTTTAAAATTCTATTATCTCTTCCATAACGGTCAGTGCCAACTGTGTTATAAAGGAAGGGAATAACCAAAATTTGCTACATGCATAGAACTGCTATATTCTGCCACATGACTGTTATGTCGCATATATGAGGATGTCGCATGAAGGCTCTGCTGCACAGAGACATGCGACTCTGTACAATTGATAAAAGTAATTATTACGCTGATGTAACCTTTTTTATTTCGTGTAACCGACGTCTTTAAGTCTTTTGGAGTGGCATATGCGTTTAGACTTCTATCGCATAACTGTAGTGTAATTTTCTTGCTGCATGGATAAATAATCAGTCGTCTTTGGTTGAATGTCGCATGAGCTTCGTGCCGCATAGGAAGTTCACTACTTTCTGTCGCATAATTATAATGCTCTTCTTTCGAGTGCTGGATATATGTCCCTTGGGTGCATGGAATTAAATTTTTTCATGCTTCAACAAGACCCCTTCAAAGTTTTTTAAACTTGAACAAGTTTGCAATACTTTAAAAGAAGCATGGATAAAAACTTTTCTTGGCACATAGCATCGTTTGTCGCATACTGCTACTTTGTAGATTAATGTCGCATAGACTTTCTGTCATATGGTGCATGAACTCGATGACAAGATGTCAAATCCTCCTTGATCTCTGTGTAATTGAATAGGTCCTCCCAGATTCTCGTGATATTCGGTGCATGGGTGTGAGATTTGAGGCATCTATTTTGTTACTGATTGGCCGTATATCACGATAATCGACTCATAATTAATACCAGATTTATCACATTAATCTGTGCATAATTTCTTGGAAACTGAAGAGTTATCTGTGGCTGACTGTGCCTATGACTGTGCCTACAAAGAGTAGGATATGAAGAGAGAAATTTCTTTACCGTAAGTTATTTTCTCTACTCCCCAAATTATTTTCTTCTTTAACCAAGAAATTCGACGGTAATGAAAGCACGGATGCTGATTTTGACGTGCAATCCTCTATCAGAGTTAGAGAAGACCTGGCCTCAGCCCTTCTTTATAAAGATGCACACTTGTGCCCAAACACAGAGACAGTTACACAGTCTTGCGCATGAACAAAAATATCGACATGAACATGCACAGACAAAACACACTCTGCCATACATGGTCGTTGCTGAGAAGCATCGTTATGGATATGCGCTGACAGAATAACTTCTCATAATGCACTTGGATGTAGTTGTCTTCGGGCACACATTGTGAACATGCATAGAGAAGTCATAAGCTACTGCTGTTTGCATGAATGTGGCTGAAATGCTGCATTATGAACATGCGCAGTAGTAGATGTGCGCATACTCATAATACTTGCTTTTGCTTAGGGGATCCTTATGCGCATGGTTTTTATGTCGAATAAGTTATTCCTGTCCTCAGGAATTTTCTTTGACATTTATGTGCATAACTCTGTTTATGCGCCTGTCTATGTTCGCCATTAAAATTGATTGCTTTAATAACAAATAGAAGAAAGTACAGAGATGTCCTAGACAGATAATCTAAGAATTTTTTTTTGATTCTGGGGCGTGAAGATAGATAAAGAGCGCTATGGCAGATCCTTTTCTCAGTTAACGATCCGACGCGTGAGTGAGGGGGTGATCTCTTCTTTTCTTTCTCTTGAGCTTGGGTGCACGTACGCAGCTCTATGGGAGGGTATGGTCTCTTTCTGAATCAGAAAAGGTCGACCTTTGTGATATCCAAGTTGCTTATATTTATAGCCATCATGTTGATAGGTTATAGGTGCCACATATGCCTCTGTTTGGTGGCCGCCAAAGTCTTCTTCAATAGGATGCGATTACAACTGTATCCATATGCCATGGAAAGATTGCCACGTGGTCTTGGTTGAGATATACTGTTGAAGAGATCTCAGGGTTATTTTTAACCCGTTGTGTGCGTGACTTGGTCAGCTGGACATGTAGTCAGCACCAACTGTGCAAAGATCTCTTCAGTTGTAACGAGAAGATCTTGTGAGTTGGACGACACATAGCAACTTGGCTGCATGTGTCTTTCTGTGGCCATATGGCATCGTAGCCGCATACGCGCTTTGGTCGAATGGATATTTCGGCTGTATGGCGTTGTGGCCATATGCAAGCTCTCGTTGGGCTTTGGTTGAATGGACACTTAAGCAGCATGGTGATAAGGCCGCATGGTTCTTGTAGCTGCATACATAAGACACGTAGCATAGCACATTTGTCAAAGTAATTAATGCACTGATGTGACTTGTTATCTTTTCTTGAGCCATCATCTTTAAGAGTCTCGAGTTGTCTCAGAGTGATAAGTGATGTGTCAGAGCTTCTGACAGACATCAGAATCTGTTTCAGGGGGGTTTTATACGGCCTCCCTGTTCTATGGTCGTTCAGGCCACATATAGTATACTATGCAGCTTCTCTGTGACTTGGTTGATCAGGCCGCATGTGGCTTCTGCGGCTTGGTTGTTCTGTTGATGAGGCATGACCTTTATGCGGCCTGCATAATTTTTATGTTTCTACAAGACCCCCTTCAAAGTTTCCAAAATGATAAGTTTGGAATACTTTGAAAGAAGCATGGACGAGCACTATTGGCCGCATATGCAGGGCATGCCTCATAGTCTCATTACCGCATAGTTGTCTTTGACGGGCTATTCGATCTTTAAATAAGAAGATTTGCTTTGATCTTTGTGCGAATATCTTAGGATTTTATGCCATCAATGGATAAAGAAACTTAACTAACGAGGAGTCACCTCCAACTGTTGTCACTGCGTAGATCGAGGTGGATCGCGGATCATGATTCAAATAACCACCGTCATCATCCGTTGCCGCATAGTCCCCCCATATATAGGGGGAAGAAAGATCGATCGAGAGAAGTCTTTTTCTCCAAAATCTTTTTTATCTTTCCACTTTCTTGTTGTTGCCATGGCTCCCATGATTGCTTCCTCCGGTGCCGCCTCTAGGAAGTCTCCTAAGGGCGAGGGGAAGATCATGAGCTAGAAGGGGGAAGATCACGAGCAAAATAAAAGTTTTTTTTGTTGGGACTTATTTGCATGAACTTTGGATATCGTACTAGAGATAATATAGACGTAGTACAACATCATAGTTATTGAGGACATCCCACTAGGGATCTTTGGTGGACCTATTACTCATTGCACAGCTGAGTACAGGTAATATATTCGAAGCAAACCCTATTAGAGGTAATATGGATTTGATAGGTTTTGTGGACCAATTACTTCTTGTGCACCCGAGTGCAACTAATATGTTTGAGACAAGCCTTGCCCCAGATGATATGGACGTGGCAATTTTTATGAAAGGAGAAAGAAGCATGCCAGAAATATGGACGTGGCTGTTTGCTTACATTAAAGAAATCCCACTGGGCATCTTTAGTGGTCTTATTAATTTTTGCGCACTAGGGTGAAAGTAATAAGTTCAAAAACAATCCTTATCAGATGTAATATGGACGTGGAAGTTTTTGTGGACCCATTAGTTTTTGCGTATGTTAGTTCAAGTAATAGGTTTGAGACAAGCCCTGCCAGAGGTGATATGGACGTGAAAGTTTTTGTGGACCCATTAATTTTTGTGCATGTTAGTGCAAGTAATAAGTTTGAGACAAGTCCTGCCAAAGATGATATAGACGTGGCAGTTTTTGTGAACTTAACACCGCTGATGTACCATGATGAGTATGGGTGATAAGTGGGGATGGAAACCAATATTAGAGATAATTTGGACGTGATGATCGATAACCAAGACCCAAAAAGTTTACTTAGAGGTAATATAGATGTGGCAAACTCAGTCGGAGAGAAATATTAGGACAGTAGTTCAGAGGTAATATGAACGTGAACCAATGTTCGAGAAACTCACCGATGAGTGGTTTGCTGGTGTAATCTATCCGAAAATAAAGATAGACATGAGGATTGCTCCACTGGAAAGATTTTCAGGATGATAGCTCAGAGGTAATATGGACGTGAGCTAGAGTCTAGCAAAACTGGTTTTCAGGTGGTCTCTGTGGGAGTGCGCAGATGGACCTGAGGACTGCTCCGCTGGAAAGATTGTTAGGATGATAGCTCAGAGGTAAATATGAACATGGCTAGCGTCTAACAAGATTGGTTTGAGTGGTCACTGCCAGAATGCACAAGTGGACCTGAGGACTGCTCCGCTGGGGAGACTTCGAGGATCCATCATCTGTTGCATATCCCGGACTCCTGAATTCAGATAATGGCTTAATAAAAAAGGAGATATATTGTACATATAAAATCATAAGGGATAGAGAACCAAGAGTGTAGAGATATACATCTTGATTGCCTGGCTGGTGATGAGGGAAGTACAAGTCAAGTTTAGACGTAGTACTTTTTCAGGAACTTGTCATTGATAGGCATCATGAGCAAGTCGCCGTTGGGTTTTGCGAGTCAGTAGGCGCCATTGGAGAATACCGATTCTACGATGAACGGGATTTCCCATTTGGGTCAGAATTTATCGACCGTCTTGTGGGTCATGACCACCGGTCTTCTCATGGTCAGGACGAGATCACCCACTTTATAGGTCCTCTTCTTCACCCATTTATTGCAGGTTCCAGAGAGACGTGCTTGGTATAACTCAATTCGTTGTTTGAGCTAAGAAATGTTTCTCGTCGAGTGCTTCTAACTCTTGTAGCCATCGGCGGTGGTTGTCGTCGATGGTTAATTGGTTGGAGAGATCCACTCAGAGTAAAGGGATTTAGATTTTAAGCGGAAGAAATACTTCATTTTTGTACACCAGAGAGAAAGGCGTATTGCCAGTAGCTGTCCGTACCATTATACGGTAGGCCTAGAGACATTCATCCAACTTCTCATTTCAGTCATATTTATTGGAAGACACGAACTTTTTGAGAAGTTTTATGATGGTCTTGTTGAATGCTTCTGCCAAACTATTCGCTGCTGGGTTATAGGTAGTCAACGCTAGATTCTGAATCCGATTTTTATTACATAATCGATAGAATACATGGCTTGCAAACTGTGGACTATCGTCATGGATGATCCTTCATGGTAAGCTAAAATGATATATGATATGATGATTGACAAGGCTAATCATGTTGGACATCATAACTTTTGCGAATGGTACGACTTCCTCCCACATAGAGAAGTAATCGGTGATGGCGGGGATGAACCGATGTCCTTTGGATAAAGGTGGACTAATCAGCCCAATGGTATCCATACCCCAGGCTTCGAACAGCCAGGACGCAACAGTCGGGTATAGAAACTTTGAGGGTTGGTGGATGAAGTCTGCATGGATTTGGCACGCTTGGTACTTTCTTGCTAGTCGACGACATTCGCTACCATTGTGGGCCAATAGTAGCCCAAACGCCGGAGACGGTCCTGCAGCTTTGGACTGGGTTAGTTGGTACTGCATACGTCATCATGGGCTTTCCGAAATACCTGTTTGGTTTTTTCATTCGATAGACATCATAACAGAAGATCGTCGTATGAGCGATGATATAGCATCTTGGTAGACGTATCATAGTAGAACCGTAGGAAACGTCTTTTGATGGAAGTGGCTTTCTTTGGGTTCTCGAAGAAAATTCTATAGAATGCATAGTCGATGAATAAAAGTATCCAATCTTGAGTGTCAGTGCTCGTCTCTACTGAGTAGCTTCGGTAAAAAAAGATATTATTCTTTAGGCAGACCATCTCCTGACCGACCATAATAATCAATTTATGGGTATTGGATGGAACCACTAGAGAGGCTGCGAGTCTGACTAGGGCATCTACCTCGAGGTTTTGCAGCCGAGGGATGTGCTCAATGAAGAAACCCTCGAAGGTCGAGATGATGCCAAGTGCAGCTTGGTGGTAAGGAATCAGGTCTTCGTACCAGACTTTATACTCACCCCGGACTTGGTTGATTATCAATTTGGAATCGCCATATGCTTCCAAGTGGTCTACTCCTACTTATTTGGTGAGTTAAAGTCCAATAATGAGAGCGTTATACTCTGCTATATTATTGGAGCAAGTCTTAGTAAGGGAGTAAGTACGGTTGATAACCAGATCATATGGAAAGATCAACACTATCCTGACTCCTACGACGATGATGCCTTTAGGTCCTGTTCTCGAAGCTCCGTTGAAGAATATTTGCCAAATAGCTTCTGCATTTATCACAACGTTGGAGTCTGCGACTTCATCTAGAATCTTGTTGTAGAGTTTCAAGATTTCTGGAACCGGATGGGCCGCCCAAAAGTCAGCCAGTGCTTGAACCTTTATGAATTTTTATGGAACAAATACCATGTCATATGGGGACCGTAGTATTGTCCAGGTAGCCAAGCGGGAACTGAACGCCCCTGGTTTGGTCTTGAGGACTCTCACAGGATTGACTTGCGAGATTACGTAAATAGTTTGTCCAGCCACGTAGTGCCGAGTCTTCTGGATAATAAATACAAAAGCAAGACATTCCTTTTCAACAGGGGCTAAGATAAAAATGACCTGCTCATGGCCTGCATCACTATTCTGGGATAATAGAGCACTGAAGGAGTAGTCCATTGCACATATATAGAGCAGGAAAGGCTTTCCTACAACTGGGGTGACCATCACTGGAGGGTTTGATAGGTATTCCTTGATGTTGTTGAAGGAACACTATAATTCTTCTTTCCAGACAAAGGAGACATATTTCTTCATGAGCTGGATGAATGATCGACAATGCCCGGAGAGGTTTGATATAAACCTCATGATGTATGCAAGTCTTCCTTGAAGGCCGCGAAGTTCTCGGAGGTTCTTCATCGATTTTATCTCAAGGATTGCTTTAGTTTTATCAGGGTCTATGTGAATACCCCGAGAAATGATGATAAAGTCTAAGAATTTTCCACTGGAGACTCCTAGGAAAGATTTGGTAGGGTACATCTTGAGCTGGTACATATGCATAAGGTTGAATACAGTCTTCAAGTCCCTGAGGTGATCACCTTTGGAGCAAATTTTGACGGTGATGTCATCGATGTAACACTCGAACGTCTTGCGTATATGCTCACAGAAGAAGGTGCTCATAGCTTACTGTTATGTAGCACCTGCATTCTTCAGACCGAAGGACATGACTGTGTAAAAGTATACTCCTATCAGCGTTCGGAACGATGTATGCTTCTGATCGTCAGGGGACATCTTGATCTGATTATAGCCTGAGAATCCGTCCATGAAGGACATGCGCTCGAAGCCAGAATTATTGTTGATCATTATGTCTATGATCGAAAGAAAGAAATCATCTTTAGGACATGCCTTATTTAGATCATAGAAGTCAATACAAATTCAAATCTTCTCTTTTTTTTGACGATAAGCACGATATTGGCTACCCAGTGTAGATGTTCTTCGCGGACGAATCCACTAACTATCAGTCTGTTGACTTTGACTTCGATGGTGTTCGTTATGTCTAGCCAAAACCGTCGTTGCTACTGCTTGACAGGCTTAGCGTTCGACAAGATGTTGATCTTGTGGACCGTGATTTGGGGGTCCAGTCCTGACATGTCTTCGTAGCTCCAAGCAAAGACATCAATATATTCCCTGATGAGATGTAGCAGGGATCCTTGTTCATGGCCAGCTAGACTCTTGCTGATGAGGATAGGTTTGGGGGAGGATTCGTCGTCCAGATTGACTTATACGACTTCGTCCTTGGTAGAAGGTTCTCTCTATTTGAACCACATCTCCCATTGTGCATATAGGTGTTGGGCCCACGGTTATACTTTAAAGAGTTCAGGTGAATCTTCGTCATCTTCCTCAGGGTCAACTGATACCATATTGGTAGACTACATTTTCTTGAGCATCTCCCCGATACTGAAGTCGGAGTCCCAAGAGGAAGACTCTGAAGAGTGAGAGTATAACTCATCTTCTTCATTCGAGCCCTCAGGGGTAGTAGGAGGTATAATATACCTTAATCCATGCTTGGTCTTCTAGTAGTAATCCTTAAAATTTCCTACCGGGGTGGTAAGACGCAGAGGAAGTCGCCGACCTTTGCCGTAATTCATACCTCGGTTGCTTTTAAGATCATACCCCATCTTATGGATAAGGTGTTTGACTTGACCACTAAACCGGTAGAGTTGTATTTTACCGGTATCGGGTTCTGGCTCTTGTTCTTTCTGGATGAAGGACCGGAGGTCTTCAACCCTGCCAAAGATAATGGGTTTGTCTCCCCTTCTCCTTGCTGGAACCGTGAAGTGGGAACCCTGACTAGGGAGGATTTGGTTTACAGTATAGGTGGTAGTCACCTGTGTCTGCAAGCGCTGACCTAGATCGTTCTCTATAGAATATAATGTGCATATGTGTGCAACTTTGGAGTAGTTCAAAGATAGCCCTTTATTGATGAAATGAGGTATCTCGTCTTTCGAAATTACATCGTCAAGAGAAGGTACGCTAGCATGAGCATCTACGTACTTCTCCAGCTCATTTTTTCAGAGATCTACCCCCAGTGCGAGCGATGACTTTGTAGGCTTCCTGTACATCTTTACTACCAGAGGTTCGGATATGGCGGATGGTGCCAAACCTTCCTTCGGTGGTCGATTTGTCCTACGAAGGCGGACGACCAAAGGTTTGGGTGCATTCCTATATAGTTTTACTACTAAGGAAGAAGAGCGTGCCTTTTGACGGACCCTTAGGGCTCTTCTAATATTGCCCCAGCCTCTGCCTCATCATTAACGTCATTGCCACCTTTATTTTGGTAGACCTGTTTATAAAGGATCAAGTCAGAGTAGTAGGCTTCGAACCCTTTGAATGGGTTGACGTCAGCAAATTCTGTTTTGACCATGCCATGTTCGTCGACATACTTTAGGCACTGGTGCAGGGTCGACGACACAATCCTATGTTAATATATCCATAGACGTCCGAGCAAGACGTTATAGGATACATCTACGTCAATGACGTAGCAGGTAACCTCCATTTTTAAGTCACCGGTCTGGCTTTTTAGGCAAATCTTGGCCATATGGTAGCTCCTCCATGCGTTGAAGCCAGTGATGGCAGTATTGGTGGCTTCCAGGCGATACATCATAATGCCCAAGGTCTAAAGCAGACTCCGCGAGATGATGCTGATCGATGAACCGGGGTTGATGTATATCCGGTCCACCTTAATGGCACCAATGTACCTCGTATAATACAGGGGACAATCATGTCGGTTATTCTTTAATAACATATACCTTTATGAGAATATGATGTTGGGTATCGCCTCCAAGATATTATTGTAGTGGGGGCAAGCATCATGATCTTCAGCTGGCGGCTTGACCTGTGCAAAGTAGGTATCGACATTTTGTAATATCTCTCTAAGAGTGACCCGAGTGTCTTTAGAGAGTCAGAGAAGCTCGAATAGAGATAACTTCGTTGGATTCTTGGTGAGCTGGGCCAAGATGTCAAAGTTGTAGGGTTTTTCCAGCCCCTAAGCCGAATCTTTATGCGACAGCTTGTCAAAGCGAGTATCTTTCTGCTTAGACTTGTCTGCTGCTGGAAGCTGGGATAGACCCGGATTCGATGCTGTGAGTGAGACTATAGGAAGCGCACCCTTGTCAGGGATGTCGTACTCCTGTTGGTAGCTAGGCCTGATCTTGTTGTTCCTGCTATAGCTTCCTCAGATGGGATAGAAACTGTATTATAGGACTTAGACTTCTTGCCCTTGGACTTGGTGGTAGAGGATGTTGTCTGCTGCATCAATTCTGGAGCAAGATAGGGGTGAACCCACATGACCTCCCCATGCGGCATGGTGAGAGATATCAGCCGGCTGTTTAGTTACGAGACGATAGAAGGTTAAAGACCTCCATCGTTGCCCCGGGGATCGGGATTACTCTGTCTTGGGCCTCCGTCGTTGGAAAGTTGCCGAACTGTAGGGACACCATGTTTACGACAACTTTCTTGTCATCAATATCCAAGGTGAAGGCCTTGGTGTCAAGAAGATGCTTAATATACCTCTTGAGGGTGTAGCAGTCCTTCGTCGCATGGTGGACGTAGCGATGATAGTTGCAGTATTTTTGATTGTTCATCTTGGCTGCCTCTATAGGGCATTTGACGTCAGGGAGCTGAAGCTTACCACCCTTCATCAATGCATCAAAGATGGACATGACTTTGTTATCTTCAAAGGAGTAACTCTCCCGGGGCTTTGGAACCTCCATCGGCTTTTGCTCGGACTTCTTGGTTAAGTTGGCCACCAGGGCCTGCTTCCCTTTTCTATCGCAGGTGTTGTTGCCGCTGTTGTTATTATTGGGACATTTTCCCCTGTCATAGGTGCCATGAATCTGTATTCCAAGGAGCCGGGTATCATTGACCTTCTTTTCAGCACCGACAACGTTGATGATGAATGTTGTCCAGTCTTTGAATTGATTGTCGCCCATCTAGATACTGACTGCCGGAAGTAGGGTCCTGCAACACATGTCTATGAGTGTGGAATCCAGATTACCTGGAGGCATCCTCAGTGCTGCTTGGCAAAAATGCTCGATATAATTTTGGGCGAGTTTCCTTTCCCCTTGGGTGACATCCATCAGGGAAGATATCGTCATGTCGCTTCCTCCGTCATAGAATATTTTGAGAAAAAGACTCTTGAAGTCATCAAACGACGAGATGCAATTGTTTTATAGGCTGCAAAACCAGTCGAATGCGACCCCAGACAATGCCCCAATAAAGAGCTTGGTGAGGAGTGCGTCACTACGAGGTAGGTGCCCCGTTGTAGTCTCAAAAATAGCTCATGTATTAATGAAGAGAAGTCTTCCCATCGAATGGGTTCAGGATGAAGTGCTTGTAGTTTGGTGTGTACGGAACATCCCTCCACTCACGGGGGTACGGTTGTCGTATCCCGAGCTCACATAGTGAATCCTGACTTCCTAGTAAGTCTAGACGAGCACAGAGTTCTTAGACTTTCCTTATTGCTTCTCGGGCTTCATCTGACGCAGAAGGAGCAGACGGTACTAGTAGGGCACGACGACATCCCGTAAATGGAGCGGTTGCATTCGAGTCCCCATTGGTCCTGATTTGTTTGACCTGAGGCCCTTGGTGGCTGGGAAGCTATACTTGCCTTGATGTCTAGCATTGCTTGGGTCAAGGCTTTCATTGATTCGTTCATGGTCTACATCACGCCCTTGAGGGCCTCGAGGTACTTCCGATCACTAGGGCCTTCATGCTCATCCCCCTCCATGTATGTGTTCTTACATGAGGAGAGATGGACGAGACAGTAGATGTAGCACTTTCTGCTTCAGACTCTTACAACGAATATTCGTCAGGAAAGGTTGGCAGTGTCGTGCCCTATTCGGACTCAGAGGGAGTACTACCCCTAGCGTAGGAGGCAATGTCTTCTTTTCGAGGTTATCTACCCCTAGAGACTTCAGCATCCATTCCTTGGGAATCATTATCTCCTAGGAATATCGAATTATTGTGTAGGTCAGGGGTATTACTACCCTTAACTTGTGTAACCCCCAGGGGTTCTGAGAAAGAACTACCCCCAGCAACTGATAGCTTCTTCTTCGAGCGGGTCCCTGAAAAACTTCTTTCGCAGGTCCCGCTGCTGGTCCTCCTGGTAATCGCCTTCTCAATGCGCTGGTTGACAGTGACGAACTGGAGGTGTTGGACTTCCTTTCTCCGGTGGTGGAAGGGACCTTCCGAGCTGAGTAACATGAGGCAAAGGGAAGGTCCTCCTCCTCTGGTATTTTTACCTGATCTTTAGATTATTGCCGAATAAGGTGCCTTCAGGTACAGTCGTTGGAATGCCGACTGCCTGCTTGTTGGTACTGCCACTTTATTGCAGGAGAAGTTGATAATAATTTTGGCACAGTAATTTCCTGGGGAGGATACTTAATATGCCATAGCTTCCTCCCTCGCCTTGCGCTTGTGATTAATCACATTGCGCAAGTTAGGCGAGGGCTGACTCACCTTTTTACCCTTTTTGTGAGCACGGGTAGATCAAGAGCATGGGTGCGTAGATGTTATTTTTGTTCCCTGATCTAGGGTTCATACAAGAAATTTTCCCAGATTATCAGTGGAAGACTTTTGAGACGGAACCTATCTATTTGCCACTGAGGGCTGGACGCACGGGTCGGTCTTATACAACTTTCTATTAGGGGCCCGCATAACAGTTAGTGATGCCCTCCGACAGTCAGCCGAATGGATAGTTGCTTGAGCATGACGAGCTTGCACTGTCCTACACTTCTTCGACTTGGTACGCCAGGCGCATAGTATGTGTCACGTCCCAGTTCCAAAATACGTAGGACTAGGAATACGTAAGCATGCCAGTCGTATGTATATGGAGACTCTAATATATGGAAACCATAACACATACATATGCTGCATTATGAACAATAATTCATAAATGGTATATATTTGTCTCAAGTCATAGGGCATAACTAAATCTTATCTACATAATCAAATAGAAGTAAATAACCAATCAACTATATAACTGAATCAAGTATAAAATGCTTGATAAGAACAAGTAGTTGGGTGGAGACAAATCTACTACTAAACTAGAATATAAAAGTAAACACAATAAGTACATAATCTAATTATCAGAGAGGCTCGAAGGGAAGACCTCCTCGAAAGAGAATGAAGTAGCAAGTCCTGATCTGTGCTCCTGCAAATAGTTATGATCGTCTACACCTGGAAAGGGACCGGGTCCTTAGAGGGACGTAACAAGATAAATAGAAGCATGCCAATAAAGTGCTAAAAATAAACATCCAAAGGGTCATATAACTGCCTATGTGAATGCACTTTGAGAACAATTTTCCAACACGTAGGCTATCTGACTAAAATAGGATTGGCATGATTTTTTCGAAGAATTAGGGGCCTAAAAAGCATGACGTCTTTTGAACGTCAGAGGCCGCCTGTAGATAATATATGGGTCATCTGACCACGCATCTCCGACGGAGCGTGTGGATTACACAAGAAAAGTACAAAGGAGCCTAAACGCCTTACTTGTTATTCTCCCTACCCCATGTTCTATTCATGCCATATCTATGACACGATGAGACCTCTAATAACTGCCAAGTCTTCTAACATATCTCTATTAGTAGTTATTTTCTATCGTACGTCCCATACGTACTAATGATCAGTCAATACGTAAGTTCGTGATCTATATGAAACTCACAACTCATGTAAGAAATATGTGATGGCTAAATAAAATATAATGATGCCTCTAAATCATGTGGTGGTCTCATAAAACTAGGTCAACATACATAATATAAAATAAAGATAAATACGACACCACCGTCGTTGCACCCAAGTTATTCTTATATGCGCAGTTTATATAGCAGTTAAAATATATGAACTAAATAACAGAAATAAAATATATGCACCATATAGAATGTAAATTATAGTACAATGGCAAGGTATACTTATCTGGCAAGAAAGCTGCGTAGTGTAAGCATCCAGACGTCAAGCACAAGGGATCAGAAACTATGGCCTCCAAATAAACGTCTTCGGATACTGAAATAAATATCACCAATATCTCCAAAATTAGTGAGATAGCTAAAAAATACTACCCTTTCGTTCAATTTAGACACATAGGCAAAACGGTAATTTTGGGTCAAAGCGGGTCCACATGGGGGCCACTTTGTACCGAAAAGCATGCCAGAGGTAAAGATTTCTAAATGTGATAAATTATAGGTCAAACAAATTTTAAACAATGATACGAACTCAACGGTATATCCAATTTTGGATTCTGTTGAGTCGATCACAAATTTGCCCCTAAAGTCAAACCGTGGGGCCCGCGAATAGGCGGCTTGGTCAACTGTCTTAGAATTGCGTAAAACTTGGGTCACAGGACCAGCATGATACCACGAATCTAATAGCATAAGTTTTATCGTATTCTGACGAGTGTACATAAAATGGGATGGTAGTTTACAAAAAGTTATGATATGGGAACTTTTTACGGATACGGGTTGATTTCGACGCGCACACACGTCCGAATTAACTTTCGTGAAAGTTTACACATTAGGATATATCATACATACCTTTCAGTGTAATTGGTACGCGACGAGGCGGTCCCGTTTGGAGGGGCGCATTCCATATCATAAATTTTCAGTTTTAAAATATCAAGTTTTTGGTCATTTTGGAGGTCGAATAATTTAACAAATAAAATGAATTAATAAAAACTAAAAGAACAGTTAAATTTTTGGTTATATTGAGAAAAAACCTTTTAATTAGATTTTGAAAATATTAAACATATTGGTGGCAAATTTGGCATGAACATGGAGGTTTGGGTTAAAATTTTGGACTATTTTTTGTCAATTTTTCGGTCAACTTTCGGTCCATTTTTTGACCAATCCGGGACCCTAAAACTCGTCACGTTTGAAGAAAAATCCCAGAGGGTTAGGTTGTGAACGTACATGGACAAACCGCTCGAGGAAAAAATGAGAGATGAGAGAGATATCATACCTCCAAGGTGGGGACTCGGGCTGCTGTGTACGCGCGCGCGGGGGCGGTGCGGACGGCGCGGGGCTGCGTTTGCCGGTGGCTGCGACAGCGTAGGGCGGCGACTGCGGTCGGTCGTCGGCATCGGGTAGAGGAGGAAGGAGATTATGGTTAGGGTCAGGGTTCGGTATAGGTTTTTAATATATATATACATATATATAGAGAGAGAGAGACAGGGAGAGAGCCACGGGGTTCTAAGGCGGAGGGTCTGCTGTGGGTTTGCTGGTTATGTGGGATAGTAGGTTTAGTTATAGGAATTAGTGTTTATGTGTTGTTTAGTTTAGGAATTATTAGTTAGGTTTGCTTAGGTTTTGTTTTACTTGTTCTTTTCTTTTCTTTTTATTTCTATTATTATTATTATTATTATTATTATTATTAATAGCTATATATTTATCATTTATATATATTTATATATATAGATGAGGTTATAAAAAAAATCTAAAAATAATATTTGTACCCAAAATAAATTCTAAAAAATTTTGTTTTGTAAAGCTTTAATAAAAGACTACACTCAAAATATTTTATAATTAATAATTAGATATTTATCTAGTTATATAAATCAAATAACTATATTAACTAATTAACTAAGTAAATAACTAAATAGATTTTCGACAAAATAGGATAATAGTAAATAATATGCACATTTTACAAAAAGGGAATTTACCTAATTGGCATGGAGGATTATGGGATATTAATTGTAGGAAGTTGGGATTGACAAATAACCAAAATTAAATTATATATATAAATTATCTAAATATTTATCAATTAATCTATGGTCATTACACTAATGTCATACTAACACCAAGGGATCAAATTTTTGTGCCACGAAAAGATCCTACATGTAGTGTCTCCTATGTAGGCTACTTCCTATGATGGACGATAAAGATTTTGGGGCCGTCCTATATTATTAATGTCCAAACCACGGTGAAGTGTCCTAATAAAATTATTAAATTTTAATTGATTTGAAAAATAGCATAAAACAAATACAATAAATATAAAATACACACAAGATACCTATTTTTGGGTGAGAGAGTTTACAATCTACCAAACTTAAAAGAATTTCATCCTCGAAATTAAAAATAAGACATTATTTACTAAATTCTTCACATTCATATATAAGGCAAGTCAATCGCAATCTCTTCCAAAAATTTAAATAACAAAATCTATTCAAATCTATCGCAATCACTTCAAAATTTAAAATAATCACTGTTTAAATCAAAATTCAACCTATCATAGTCTCTTATTTTAAATCATCAACATCCAAATTTAAGTCAATTCTATATGAAATCCCACATCAAAATTTATATAATAATTTTTAACTATCATAATCTTCTCTAGACTTTGAACAATAAATAATTCTAATCAAATATTATTCCTATTCTCAACTTAATAATTTTGTACTCTTCAAATTTTAAACTCAATTTTCATTCTCAATATTTCAAATAGGTGCTCCAACAATCAAATTTAACTTTTAATTTAAATTATTAAATTATAGAATTTTGAATTCAATCCATCAATGTTCATGTTTAGAGTTCTATCCCCCTTTTTTCTCAAAATTTAAATCGTTGATTTAATATCTAATATTCAAAATTTAAATCACGTGCTCAAAGTATAAATATTTGGTCCGTAATATCAAGATTTTAAAATTTATTAAATCCTCATCGCCTTAATCATTCTTCTAAAAATTCTCAAAATTAAAATGACTTAAATCTCTCAATCTAATCTTACTTGATCACAATCTAAAAAATTCACCTCAAGTTGACAATGTAACTTCTATCCAACTTAGAATTTATTCATCTATCATATAAGACTATACATTTAAGAAAGGCTTTCTCAAATTATTTAATCGTGTTATTCAATCCTTAAAAGTTTTTTACACATAAAATATCTTATGTGATATGCCCTTAATTATGAAAGATAGTCACCAAGTAATATGGTTGGCCTATGGGGTATATATAGTACTCTTCGTGTATCAAACTTGTACCAAGCACGAGCGTTTGTCTTTCCAAAATAGGGAAGATGGTAAATAATAATAAAAAATTCAAGGAGGAGGTGATAGAATATAAGTACATGGTTCAAAGCGATTAAAGAATTCAAAAGGGAATTATCAAGACAGTTGTGGATTGAAATCCTATTTTGGTAAATTCTGATTCACATGCTCATATCATAACAGTTATGTACTTGATACGATATACTCTGACATGTCTAGAGGGCAAGTATACTCGTCTAACAAGTTGAGTCAACTATATCTCAATCCACGTAAAGTAGTTATACGAAGAGCGAACCAAGTATACTAAGGTTAGCTAGACCATAATATACTAATTCTGATTTTAGATAATATATTAGTGTGTGCACCCAATAATACATATATCATGATCAATCTCGATAAAATAATAAGCTTGCAAAACTAGGCTATAATAGCAGCATAAGTCGAGGTAGTCCAGAAAATATAAGTACACTGGATTATGATGAAAGAAGGTACAAAATAATTCAAATTCACAAAGAAGATAAGACGTGTCCAGTATTGTGCCTCTACAGTTGCCATACTAACTCCTTGTCTATGTCTCTAGTCGACCAAGTGGGGGTATGGCCTCTAAGTTCTACAGTCTGGATAAACACTATCTTCTTATGCTGGCATATAGTTAATGTCATTAAATTATACTTCATTAGTGGATCAAAATGTGTAAATCTTCTCACCCAAAATTAGACCTACTTGGCTTAGATAGTGAAACTAGGGCTAGTTGAACCCAATTAGAAATAGAACATGGTATTTATTAATTATATAAGATTTATATCACTTAGTGCACCCTACCGTTGCTTCGATAATTTGAGCACTACACTAGCTATTGCCTTCCTACAAATCTCACATTCTTATCCTAAATGTGTCCGCCTTCTATTCTGACCTTTGTGTAACTTATAATTATGCTCTCTTGTGCTATATTTTAGTCTCACAATAATCGTCGCAGACATTTATATTAAATTCTAAATAATTTCAACTTTGTATACTTGTGCGTTCCAATCAAAATTGGAGACACAATCTTGACCCATTTCGTACAACCTAATTTATGATAATATTCTACTCTGAGTTCCCTATGTCCACGATACTTGTGTCCCACCTAATTTTAGCCCCATGTACTTCTAATTAATTCTAGAACACCTTGTACATTAATTTTAATTAATTTAATCTAATTTCTATCTTTGTGCAATTTTCCCAATTGTTGGGCACTTTTATGAAAAAGTGCATTGAAGTGTCCACACCAATGGACACAATACATGCCGAAACCTATTTTCCCTTTATAGGAATTTTTCTCATAATTTTTGGAATGTGCAACGCACAACATCCCCCCCTCAATTAACCCTAGCCTTGCATTTTTAATAATATAAATTATAACCTCCCAAACACTCATATGAAGCTAAGGCCCACTCCAAAGAGATGTTAACCAAGCCCACTTCCTAGGTCAACAAAAACCCAAAATCTACATGTATAAATAATTTTTTTTCCTATTTTTATTTACAACCACAAAACCCAATACCTAACCTAGCCGTATACCAACCCCTCCCTTTACTATTCACCATCTCCCTCCTTCCCTGTGCAACCCGACCGGACCCTCTGTCGGCCAGCCTTCCACCGAAGCCCCGCCTGTGCACCACTTCTCCACCCGCAGACCCGGCCAACACTACCACCGTTCACCTCTCCTCCTCCTCGACCACTGTCCTCCGTCCTCCTCCTTGGCCACAGTCGAGCCTCTTCCTGACCTCCTCTTCCCTGAGCAGCCACCACGCTGGACCTTCCTCTCCCCTCGATTGAAACAACACCATCCATAACACCTTCCTGCATCCGCCCTGTCATCAACCCCTCTCCCTGCTCAACCTCCTCCTGGCCGACCGGACCTCCCCCTGGCCGAAGAAATACCATCTCACCATCATTATCATCATCACCATTCATTATCATCATCCCTATCATCAACACCATTCATTATCATCATCATCTCATTATCATCATCCCTGTTATCATCATCATCACAATCATCCCCATCATCACCATTCATTATCATCGTTATCCCCATCATCATCGTTCATTCTCATCATCACCCCCATCACCATTATCATCACCTACATTATCATTATTATTACCCCATCATCACCATCATCATCATCTCTAATCATCATCATCATCACCATCGTCATCCTTACCATTACCCTCGTCATCATCATCAACATCGTCATCAGCATAACCTCAATTATCATCACCCTCGTCGTCCTCATCGTCATCATCGTCGTCATTATTGTCTCCGTGCACGTACCCCGAGGTTCGAACCTGTCCCTCTTTTTTATTTTATATGTGCTTGTGTGTAGGGTTTTAGCATATTTGTCTAGTTAGTTGACACCAGACCGTGTCGGAGAAACCTACTTGTATACGTATATGTACGAGTATATATTATTTAATTTAGTACGCGTATATTATTCAGTTTGGTATATTTATATATATATTTAGTATATGTATTCAAATGGGTATGTATATAAATTATTGGTTATATATATATATATATATATATATATATATATATATATATATATAAGTAGGTAATTAAATGCTAAATAAATAATTATGACTATATATGTGTACGACCCTAGGACACCATAGATTTTGCCTACATATTTACCTTGACTTTGTGACCTGAATATTAGGGAAGTGTCTGCCTTGTGTATACCGACGTACTGGCTAGACAAGTGTTAGTTGACTGTCTGATTGTGCACAACATTTGAAGATGTGACACCCGCATAATTAGACGTGCAATTGACCGTGTTAGTTGACCCGTGTTATCCCTAGCGTACCTCTGAGTCCATGGTAATTAAGGTTGTGTATGTGCTAGTATAATGACTGATGTTGTATTGTATTATATTGTATGTATATAGGATATTGGATTGTTCTGCGCGACTTCAGGAGCAGTTTATTAGTACATTGCAGTTTTTTTGCCAGACAAGTATACCTTGCCATTGTACTATTATTCATATTCCATATGTTGCATGCATCTTTATTTTCTGTCATTAGTTTATATATATTTAAATGCTATATAAAATGCACATCCAAGGAAACTTGGGTGCAACTACGGTGTCATTGTGATTATTTTTATTATGTATATAGATTGACCTTGTTTATGAGATCGCCCCATTATCATGAAGCATCATTAGGTTTCATTAGCCGTGACACAGCTGTTACACGAGTGTGAGTCTCATATAGATCACGGAATCGTGTGCAGGGTTTGGTCTCCTATACGTATGTGTCGTGCGTTAGGGATAACTACTGTTAAAAACTTTGTATGCTAGAAGACATGGCAGTTATTAGAGGTATTATCATATCATGGACGTGACATGCTTAGAGCATGGGGTGGGGAGAACTACAAGTAAGGCGTTTGGGCTCCTTTGCACTTTCCTTTTGTTTGCCCGGATGCTCCCCTGGAGATACGGGTGGTGATGACCCCATATATTACAGGCGGCCTCTGCCGTTCAAAAGACGACCTGTTTTGTAGGCCCCTGATTTTTCGAAAGAGTCATGCCAATCCTTTTTATTGCCAGATAGCCCACGTGTTGGAATGTTGTTCTCAAACTGCATTCACTTAGACGGTTAGACGACCCATTAGATATTTATTTTAGTACTTCATTGGCATGCTTTTATGTATCTTGTTATGTTCCTCTGAGGACCTGGTCCCTTTCCAGGTGTAGATGTTCATGAGTATTCGCAGGAGCACAGATCCAGACTGGTTACTTATATTTCGAGGAGGTCTTCTCTTCGAGCCCGTGATTGTTAGTTGATATTCTTATATTGTGTTTGTTATGTTGTACTTATATATTCTAGTTTGGTAGTGGATTTGTTTCCATCCAACTATCATCTTTAGATACTTGTATTGAGATCTAGTTTCATATATATTAGTTATTTATTTATATTTGATTTTCGTGGATGAGATTTAGATTATATCCTGTAACTTGTGATAGTTTTACCACTTGTGAATTATTATTCATTATACAGCGTACGCATGTGTTATGGTTTCCATATATTGGAGTTGCCATATACATGCGGCTGGCATACTTACGTGTCCTAGTCCTATGTATTTTGGGACTGGGGCATAACATATTTTTGTGGTGGTCCATGCAGATCAAGAGTATATTGTCCCGGTTATGTTACTGTACCGAGCAAGCCTGCACCTAGGAATAGAGTATAGGATCTCATCCACATTTGACTATGACTCATTTTTTCTTCCAATCTGTTCTATTTAAATAATTGTATCCTGCTTGATTCATGTACTTCCTAATAGTTTCTTGAGTATAGCCTCCTCCTAGAATATAGAAATCCTTGTTGTTAGGATAATAATTAGGGTAACACACCTACTAAGGATACAACTAGGATATTGACACATCACTAAGTTAGAATACTTAATAAACCCTAGCATTCCTTACTATCTAGTGAACCCTAGCATCACTTATCTATAGATTGGTTTACCATTATCCCTTAATATAATTATGAATGGCTTGAGAGTAGTATAAACACTACTAGGATTAGTTAGAAATTTGACCATATTGTTTGACCCTAGCATTGGGGAACCAATAGAAATCCAAGAATGAATATTAGTACTAAACCTAACTTTTATAGTGAGATAATATTAGAACTATAAATTTAGATTATTATTTTATTATTAAGCAGACAATACCTTAGGAAGCCAAGAGGAATGTAATCAACACTTTTTCCTTGATCATACCTCGAACATAGCAACTAGCATACCACTCCCCCTTTGTCACGCCCCAGTCCCAAAATATCGAGGGACTGGACACGTGGCAATGGCCAGCAGCATACACCGATGGACAAACCCAATTTAATGGATCCATCGGGCATACTTAAGCTGTATTACATCAGTCAGAGTTTTACTATTCTCATCCACAGATATAAGATAGCAATAACATCCAAAAGAAATATTAAACAACACAGTCAAAGTAAATAAAATTGGAGAACAATCCGATATTAAGTCTGTTTACACAAGTTCTCAAAGACAGGAAATAAAGAGTTTAAATTAACAGAAATTAAAGTCTATTTGCCATAATACTGAGAAGGGCGAAGCAATTGTTCAGGAGAAGTCCTCAGCGATCACCTCGTCCTCAGGTTCAAGTACTGCTCCGAGTAGTGCCCCTGTTCCGTACACCTCAGGGTAGAACTCGTCTGCTATAACTGGAGAACAAAACCAGGTCCTCAGAGGGACGTAACAAGGTACAGAAGAATACGAGCCATAATACAGTAAATGAACATGCAAGTCAACCAAGATGTTATACTCAAGAGTAGCATCAGAAATTAATAAGTCTAAGACAGTGGCATGCCGACGTTGCTATCAAACAAATCTGGGTAATTAATTAAACTAGCTAAGTGATCATGCAAGTGAGAGTTATTATTCATACTCAGGCTGAGACTACTACAGGATCAGTGACAAGAAACTATAGCAGTGTTTTCTCGAAGGGCCAGTACAGGTGCCAAAGCTCTGTGTCAGAGACTAGGACACTTCCAGATAACAGTATATAATATATATTCAGCCTTGATATGGTAATACTCTCCCCATCCAATGAAATCTCACGTCACAGTTCTCAATGTTCATGTTACGCAAGATTAGAACTAATGCAGTCAGTCCTTTATTAAGTTCTAAGAAAATAAGCTTAAATCATGAAGTCTATATCCTATTATGAAACTCCTTAAAAATCAGGAAGATTCTATATCATGCTTTGTGTCAGGTGTCCTGGGTATAAAGTACTGGATAGGGCAAGTACAACAGTCACAGAATTTAAAGCAAGAGAATCAAAATGAATCAATAAACTGCATTTATGGCAAGGTACACTTGCCTGGATTTCCTGTTTCAATTGTAGCTTGAGCTTCAGCTGGGATTGTAGGTACTACTCTGGTTGCTAAAACAAACATCACCATCAGGTCCAGAACACATCAATCAGCTAGGAACGCCTGTCCTTGAGTCCAATTTGGAGACAAGGGCAGAAACGTCATTTTTGGGTCAAGACGGGGTCCAATTGTGGGCCGCTTTGCACCGAAAAATGCGCCAGGGTCAAAGGTCTCAAAAATAGTCAAACTTAGTGTCAACAGGTCAGGAACGATGATACGAACCCAACGGAACTTCCAAAATTGGATTCCGATGAGCCGTTCTCAAAATCGCCCGTCGGGTGGAGCCTGTGGGGCCCACGACACACGATTTTGTTAACGTTCTCAGAATCGAACCAAACTTGGCTCACAGGACCAGCGTATTGCTATGAGTCCAATGGCGCAAGTTTTGTTTCGATCTGACTTGTGTACACTAAGTTACAGCGAGAAACAGAAAGTACGGATACGGGGCGGTGTCCGCGGATACGCACTGATTCCGGTGTGCACGCACATCCGAATTAGCTTCTGCGAAATCCCACACGTCCGTATCAACGACGCTCACGTATCGGTGAAGACCGCACGTGACCAAGTCGTCCCGTTTGGCGGGGCGTACCCAGTTTTGAGGTGAAATAGTGCGTTAATTTTTCCTGTTTTGGATCGTGGTTCACGATCACCACAGGACGCGATACCCCGAGTGGTTTGCACGGGCACCGAGAGGGTCACGCAGGGTTCGCAACGCAACAGACAGAACTGAAATCAGAGCTACGAGCAAGAAATTACGGGTACCTGAACAGGGTCTGAAACAGCGTATTACTTCGTGTCTGAATCGTGTCCGTCACGTTACACTGTGACTCAGTTCCGTTCTAGGGTTAGGGTTGTGTCTGTGTCGCATCTAGGGCTCCTGTGTCCGTGGCTTGGCGGCACTGTTGACGGGGAGGCCGGCCGGAGGAGGAGTGGCGATGCACGCGGCGGCACTGAGGCGGCACGGCACGGCGCTGGACGGAGGTCGGCTAGACTCTGGTCGGCGGGGAAGTCGACCGGTGGGTTCTCGAGGAGCAACGAGGGGGAGGTTGACTGGACAGCGGCTACACGGGGTGGCACCGGGGTGCTGAAGGCGGAGGACGGCGTGGGGCAGTGGCCGGTGCTGGGCGGGAGCTCGTCGTGGCAAGGTCTGGATGAGTGTGGCGGTTCTAGGGTTTCGGCAGGGTCGGCAGCCGGTGGCGGAGGAGGGGAGAATGGATCGGTGAGGGTTTTATAGAGAGGTGGAGGAGGCGGAGGGTTTTTCGGTGAGGGGGAGGGATTCCGGCGGGCGCAGGCGGTTGCGGGAAGGGGAAGCGACACAGGCGGCGGGTTCGGCCGGCAGCGGCGGAAGCGACAGAGTCGGGGAACGGTTTGGGGAAGATGATTGGAAGCGGGTCGGGTGGCGGACGGGTTCGGGTCTGACGGATCCGACCCGATCCGAATTCAATAGGCGGGTCGGGTTCGGGTTAACGGGTCGGGTCTGGGTTGGACCCGGATCCGACCCGATAAGGAATTTGGTTTAATAAAATAAACCGGTTCGGTTTAAATTGGTTTGGTTTGGTTTATTTAATAAAACCTGGTTTATTTAGGGTTCAATAATTCAATTAGTATTTAAGGCTTTAAAAATCCATCCGGGGTCCAATAAATTCCCGGAAAATTACCCTATGTCTGGTTTTCTATTTTACACCATAAAATATTATTTTCATAATATTTTAATATTATTTAATAGAAGTTAAAAATCTTTTAATAATTAAAATACCTTTATTTAATTAGAGAAAATTCTCAGAAAATTACAGAAATTCCAGAAAAATGTAAAAATCCAAAAATAAAATTCTCTTGAAAATCAGGGAGATTACAATATACCCCCCTTAAGAGGATTGCGTCCTCGCAATCAAAGAATAACCGGTCAACAGAGATGACACGGTTACCAATTTTATTCGAATCACAATACAATAAAGAAAAATTAAGGTTCAGGGTTGAACACATAGGAAAAATCATTTTCCTAAGTAGAAGTTATGCAATTTTCCAAATATGGGAAATCTAGAAAAGAAAACCAGGTTGTCTTTAAAACATATTAGTTTAACAATTCTGAGTTTATTATCAAATTCAATACTAGATTAACACTAGGTTATTAATTATTAACAAGTTAAAGTTATCAGGTCAAGTCTGGGGTCACGAACCAGCAGGCACAACTAAAATAATGCTAGAAACGGAACAACTAAAAACTTACTCGCATTATCAACTCCATGGTTCTGCGCATCTCCCACAGTCATCGCGAAAACTTGGCCGCGTCCTTGAGGTGGTGCTCTCTGATGTTGCTGGGCTTGCTGGTAGGGTGCTGCTTGATGTGCCAAGGGTAGCCTTGGTTGATGTCCTCCTGGTGCTGGTAGAGTTTGTTGGTTCGCCCTTGGTGCTTCCCTACGATCAGGGCAGTCCTTCACTGCATGCTGTTGGGATCCGTAACTTAAGCACAGTCCGTGCTTACGTCTACATTCCTTCTCAACATGGCCTATCTTGCCGCAGTAATAACAAGTAGGAAGAGTCAAGGTTTTGGATGCAGATCCCTGTGGTGCTTGTTGCAGATGAGGTTTCTTGGCAGCTTCTCCATTGTTTGCTCTGGCTGGTACTGATGTGGAAGGCCTCTTCAGACTGATTTCTCTTCTGGTGACGCGCTCCATGCGTCGAGCTGCAGCAAGAACGTCCGTGTACGAAGTTGGTGCGACAGATCCAATCAGTTTCTGTAGTTCGATGTTGAGTCCGTCGAAAAACTTCTTGGCCTTCTCTACTTCTGTTGGGATCAAGGTAGGAGCGAAGCGACTCAGACGAATGAACTCGGCGTTGTACTCTTCCACCATCATAGCTTCCTGAGTGAGGCGGTTGAATTTGTCCCTTAGTTCTGATCGAGCGATAGCAGGTATGTACATCTCCTGGAAGAGTCTGGAGAACTCTTCCCAAGTAACTCGGTCTGGTCCGAGCCTGGTCTCTTCGGATAGCCACCAGTGATGAGCATTGTCCGTCAATTGCATTCTGACGGCGGTCATCCAACGTTCTTGTGGAAGCTCAGCTGCTTCTAATTGATGCCGAATGTTGGTGAGCCATTCATGCACTTCTGTTGGTCCCTCCTTGCCAGAAAAGGTTCGGGGCTTCAGCTGGCGGAAGTCTGTGATAGAGCCCGTCGGTTGCCGTCTAGCTGGTAGGTTGGCCTGCTCCAGTGCATTTACTAGGCTGTTCCTCAAGTACTCAGCCTCACGACGTTGGACTTCGGTTTGAACTTGTTGCTGAGCTTGTATCATTGCGTAGAACATCTGGAACATCTGCTGTCCGTCCATTGCTTGGCCTGGTGGAAAGACAGGCATCTGAGGAGTGAACTGGGGCGGAGGTGGAATGTTATCACGCCGAAATCGGGAAGATTGCGGATCTGCTTGTCTGCTTCGGTGAGTAGAGGGATCTCCACTCAATAGCGTCACATCATCTTCTCCGTAGGTGGCTGCATCACCTATTGGTGTTCTTGCTGGAGTTCCGTCATTTTCTCGTGAATCCATTTCTCTGTATCAAAAATAACTATAAGAGGCGCACAGGAGTCAAGGCAAGACGCAAGTCAAAATTTAGTTCGAATACGATACAGATATCAAAAACGTTTTTAAGCAAGTGGATGAGATCCTAAAAAACTTATCCTATCTTATTGCAGGCCTGTTCGGTCCCTAAGTTGAAACCGAACAATTTAGTCGTTGACCTGCATGGGCCACCACAAAAACTATGTCACGCCCCAGTCCCAAAATATCGAGGGACTGGACACGTGGCAATGGCCAGCAGCATGCACCGATGGACAAACCCAATTTAATGGATCCATCGGGCATACTTAAGCTGTATTACATCAGTCAGAGTTTTACTATTCTCATCCACAGATATAAGATAGCAATAACATCCAAAAGAAATATTAAACAACACAGTCAAAGTAAATAAAATCGGAGAACAATCCGATATTAAGTCTGTTTACACAAGTTCTCAAAGACAGGAAATAAAGAGTTTAAATTAACAGGAATTAAAGTCTATTTGCCATAATACTGAGCAGGGCGAAGCAATTGTTCAGGAGAAGTCCTCAGCGATCACCTCGTCCTCAGGTTCAAGTACTGCTCCGAGTAGTGCCCCTGTTCCGTACACCTTAGGGTAGATCTCGTCTGCTATAACTGGAGAACAAAACCAGGTCCTCAGAGGGATGTAACAAGGTACAGAAGAATACGAGCCATAATACAGTGAATGAACATGCAAGTCAACCAAGATGTTATACTCAAGAGTAGCATCAGAAATTAATAAGTCTAAGACAGTGGCATGCCGACGTTGCTATCAAACAAATCTGGGTAATTAATTAAACTAGCTAAGTGATCATGCAAGTGAGAGTTATTATTCATACTCAAGCTGAGACTACTACAGGATCAGTGACAAGAAACCATAGCAGTGTTTTCTCGAAGGGCCAGTACAGGTGCCAAAGCTCTGTGTCAGAGACTAGGACACTTCCAGATAACAGTATATAATATATATTCAGCCTTGATATGGTAATACTCTCCCCACCCAATGAAATCTCACGTCACAGTTCTCAATGTTCATGTTACGCAAGATTAGAACTAATGCAGTCAGTCCTTTATTAAGTTCTAAGAAAATAAGCTTAAATCATGAAGTCTATATCCTATTATGAAACTCCTTAAAAATCAGGAAGATTCTATATCATGCTTTGTGTCAGGTGTCCTGGGTATAAAGTATTGGATAGGACAAGTACAACAGTCACAGAATTTAAAGCAAGAGAATCAAAATGAATCAATAAACTGCATTTATGGCAAGGTACACTTGCCTGGATTTCCTGTTTCAATTGTAGCTTGAGCTTCAGCTGGGATTGTAGGCACTACTCCGGTTGCTGAAACAAACATCACCATCAGGTCCAGAACACATCAATCAGCTAGGAACGCCTGTCCTTGAGTCCAATTTGGAGACAAGGGCAGAAACGTCATTTTTGGGTCAAGACGGGGTCCAATTGTGGGCCGCTTTGCACCGAAAAATGTGCCAGGGTCAAAGGTCTCAAAAACAGTCAAACTTAGTGTCAACAGGTCAGGAACGATGATACGAACCCAACGGAACTTACGAAATTGGATTCCGATGAGCCGTTCTCAAAATCGCCCGTCGGGTGGAGCCTGTGGGGCCCACGACACACGATTTTGTCAACGTTCTCAGAATCGAACCAAACTTGGCTCACAGGACCAGCGTATTGCTATGAGTCCAATGGCGCAAGTTTTGTTTCGATCTGACTTGTGTACACTAAGTTACAGCAAGAAACAGAAAGTACGGATACGGGGCGGTGTCCGCGGATACGCACTGATTCCGGTGTGCACGCACATCCGAATCAGCTTCTGCGAAATCCCACACGTCCGTATCAACGACGCTCACGTATCGGTGAAGACCGCACGTGACCAAGTCGTCCCGTTTGGCGGGGCATACCCAGTTCCGAGGTGAAATAGGGCGTTAATTTTTCCTGTTTTGGATCGCGGTTCACGATCACCACAGGACGCGATGCCCCGAGTGGTTTGCACGGGCACCGAGAGGGTCACGCAGGGTTCGCAACGCAACAGACAGAACTGAAATCAGAGCTACGAGCAAGAAATTACGGGTACCTGAACAGGGTCTGAAACAGCGTATTCTTTCGTGTCTGAATCGTGTCCGTCACGTTACACTGTGACTCGGTTCCGTTCTAGGGTTAGGGTTGTGTCCGTGTCGCGTCTAGGGCTCCTGTGTCCGTGGCTTGGCGGCACTGTTGACGGGGAGGCCGGCCGGAGGAGGAGTGGCGATGCACGCGACGGCGCTGAGGCGGCACGGCACGGCGCTGGACGGAGGTCGGCTAGACTCTGGTCGGCGGGGAAGTCGACCGGTGGGTTCTCGAGGAGCAACGAGGGGGAGGTCGACTGGACAGCGGCTACGCGGGGTGGCACCGGGGTGCTGAAGGCGGAGGACGGCGTGGGGCAGTGGCCGGTGCTGGGCGGGAGCTCGTCGTGGCAAGGTCTGGATGAGTGTGGCGGTTCTAGGGTTTCGGCAGGGTCGGCAGCCGGTGGCGGAGGAGGGGAGAATGGATCGGTGAGGGTTTTATAGAGAGGTGGAGGAGGCGGAGGGTTTTACGGTGAGGGGGAGGGATTCCGGCGGGCGCAGGCGGTTGCGGGAAGGGGAAGCGACACAGGCGGCGGGTTCGGCCGGCGGCGGCGGAAGCGACAGAGTCGGGGAACGGTTTGGGGAAGATGATTGGAAGCGGGTCGGGTGGCGGACGGGTTCGGGTCTGACGGACCCGACCCGATCCGAATTCAATAGGCGGGTCGGGTTCGGGTTAACGGGTCGGGTCTGGGTTGGACCCGGATCCGACCCGATAAGGAATTTGGTTTAATAAAATAAACCGGTTCGGTTTAAATTGGTTTGGTTTGGTTTATTTAATAAAACCTGGTTTATTTAGGGTTCAATAATTCAATTAGTATTTAAGGCTTTAAAAATCCATCCGGGGTCCAATAAATTTCTGGAAAATTACCCTATGTCTGGTTTTCTATTTTACACCATAAAATATTATTTTTATAATATTTTAATATTATTTAATAGCAGTTAAAAATCCTTTAATAATTAAAACACCTTTATTTAATTAGAGAAAATTCTCAGAAAATTACAGAAATTCCAGAAAAATGTAAAAATCCAAAAATAAAATTCTCTTGAAAATCAGGGAGATTACACCCTTAGAAAACCATCTAGAGTCCCTCTATTTTAATTTCATATCTTGTTCTTCTGCAACCTTAACGTTCGCTAATTATGCGACGACTAAATTATGTTCTTTTTTTTCTTCATCTCTCAACTCGTGCCACCTGACACTTCTGATTGTAGACGAGTGATTTCATTCTATGTTAGGATATATAGTTTGCTAAGGTTATAGTTGTAATCTTGAATTTTAAAATTTTGTGCTTGGTAATTAGAACTTGATAGTTTTAAGTTACTTGTAGATTGTGACATGATAATTATCCCTTAGTTTTAAATCACGTAACTTGTACCACACCTCAATATAAGTTATATCCTCTTTTTCCTTGAAGGCCAGTAACTTTTCTATTCTTACTATTGATACTTGTTCTATAAGCACTATGATTAAGACTTAAGATAACCACTACTTATATAATACAATAGGATACCCTAATAAGTATCAAAACCTTTCCTCGTAAACCTTAACATAAGTTTCTACTTTATCATTAAGGCAGTATAATATTAGTTAATTTTTTTAAGTTGGGTAGTATACCTCAAAACGTAGTATCACATAGTCCTTTTGACTGATTAATAAAGTGTAATTGAATGACACCAACTATAGACCTATATAAGAAGATATTGTTTATCCAAACTGTAAGAACTTAGAGGCCCATACCCTATTTGGTCGACTAACGACTTAGACAATGAGTTAGTATGACAACTGTAGAGATTGTAGAGTCTTATCTTTTTTATGAACTTGAGTTATTATATACCTTCTTTCATCATAATTCAGCATATTTATATTTTATATACTACCTTGACTTATGCCGCTATTATAGCCTAGTTTTGCAAGCTTACTCTTTTATCGAGCTTGTTCATGACATATGTGTTATTGGGGCCTGATCAACCAAACAATGATACAATTGTCTAATCAGAATTAGTGTATTATGGTCTAGACAACCTTAGTACACTTGGTTCTCTCTTTGCATGACTACTTTACGTGGATTGAGATATATAGTTGACTAGTAGACGAATATGCTTGCCCTTAGACACCTTCGAGTATATCATATCAGGTACATAACTGTACTGATATGAACATGCGAATAAGAATTTACCAAATAGGATTTTAATCCACAACTGCGTTGACAATTCCTATTTGAATTCTTTAAATGTCTTGATCCCCATACTTCTAATCTATTACCTCCCCCTTGAACTCTTTATTATTGTTTTCCGTCTTCCTTTATTTTGGAAAGATGAAACCTCATGCTTAGTATAAGTTTGATATATAGATAGTACTAGATATATCCCATAGGCCGACCGCATTATTTGATGACTACCTTTGGTAATTAAGGGCATATCATATATGGTATATTTGTGTGTTAGAAACTTTGAGGATTGAATAACATGATTAAATAATTTAAGGAATATTTTTCTTAGATGTATAGCCTTATGTGATAGATGGATAAATTCTAAGTTGGGTAGGAATTGCATTATTAAACTTGAGTTAAATTCTTTTAGATTGTGACCAAGTAAGATTAGATAGAGACAAACCCTACCCTATTTTAATTTCGAGGACAAAATTATTTTAAGTTGGATAGATTATAAATTCTTTTACCCAAAATTAGAGCTACTTAGCTTAGATAGTAAAACTAGGGCTAGTTGAACCCAATTAGAAATAGAATACGATATTTTATTAATTATATAAGATTTATATCACTTAGTATACCCTACCGTTGCTTCGATAAATGGAGCACTACACTAGCCATTGCCTTCCTACAAATCTCACATCCTTATCCTAGACGTGCCCGCCTTCTATTCTGATCTTTGTACAACTTATAATTATGCTCTCTTGTGCTATATTTTAGTCGCACAATAATCGTCGCAGACGTTTATATGAAATTCTAAATAATTTCAACTTTGTATCCTTGTGTGTTCCAATCAAAATTGGAGACACAATCTTGAACCGTTTTGTACAACCTAATTTATGACAATATTCTACTCTGAGTCCCCTATGTCCATGATACTTGTGTCCCACCTAATTTTTTCTCCATGTACTTCTAATTAATTCCAGAACACCTTACGCATTAATTTTAATTAATTTAATCTAATTTCCATCTTTGTGCAATTTTTCTAATTGTTGGGTACTTTTATGCAAAAGTGCGTTGAGGTGTCCACACCATTGGACATAATACATGCAGAAACCGATTTTCTCTTCATAGAAATTTTTCTCATAATTTTTGGAATGTGCAACACATCACCCCCTCAATTAACCCTAGCCTTGTATTTTTAACAATATAAATTATAGCCTCCCAAACATCCTCATATGAAGCCTAGGCCCACTCCAAAGAGATGTTGACCAAGCCCACTTCCTAGGTCAACAAAAACCCAAAATCTACATGTATAAATAATCCCTTTTCCTATTTTTATTCACAACCACAAAAACTAATACCTAACTTAGCCGTATACCAACCCCTCCCTCTACTATTCACCATCTCCCTCCTTCCCTGTGCAACCCGACCGGACCCTCTGCCAGCCAGCCTTCCACCGGAGCCCCGCCTGTGCACCGCTTCTCCACCCGCAGACCCGACCAACACCACCACCGTTCACCTCTCCTCCTCAATCACTGTCCTCCTTCTCCCTCCTTGGACACAACCGAGCCTCTTCTCGACCTCCTCTTCCTTGAGCAGGCACCATGTCGGACCCCCTCTCCCCTAGACTAAAACACCACCACCATAACACCTTCCTGCATCCGCCTTGTCATCAACCCCTCTCTCTGATCAACCTCCTCCTCACAACCGGACCTCCCTTTGGCCGGAGAAATACCATCCCACCATCATTATCATCATCACCATTCATTATCATTATCCCTATTATCAACACCATTTATTATCGTCATTATCTCATTATCATCATCCCAGTTATCATCATCATCACAATCATCCCCATCATCACCATTCATTATCATCATCATCCCCATCATCATCGTTCATTCTCATCATCACCCCCATCACCATTATTATTACCTGCATTATCATCATTATTACCCCATCATCACCATCACCATCATCTCCAATCATCATCATCATCATCACCATCGTCATCCTCACCATTACCCTTGTCATCATCATCAACATCTTCATCAGCATAACCTCAATCATCATCACCCTCGTCGTCCTCATCGTCATCACCATCATCATCGTCGTCTCCGTACACGTACCCCGAGGTTCGTACCTGTCCTTCTTCTTTCATTTTATATATGCTTGTGTGTAGGGTTTTAGCATATTGGTCTAGTTAGTTGACACCAGACCGTGTTGGAGAAACCTACTTGTATACGTATACGTACGCATATATATTATTTAATTTAGTATGCATATATTATTCAGTTTGGTATATTTATATATATATTTAGTATATATATTCAAAACGGTATGTATATAAATTATTGGTTATATTGTTATATAAATATATGGATATATATAAGTAGGTAATTAAATGCTAAATAAATAATTATGACTATATATGTGTACGACCCTAGGATACCGTGGATTTTGCCGGTATATTTACCTTAATTTTATGACCTGAACATTAGGGAAGTGTCTGCCTTGTGTACACCGACGTACTGGCTAGACAAGTGTTAGTTGACTGTCTAATTGTGCACAATATTTGAAGATGTGACACCCGCATAATTAGACGTGCAATTGACCATGTTAGTTGACCCGTGTTACCCCTAGCGTACCTCTGAGTCCATGGTAATTAAGGTTGTGTATGTACTAGTATAATGACTGATATTGTATTATATTATATTGTATGTATATAGGATATTGGATTGTTCTGCGCGACTTTAGGAGCATGGTATTGGTACATCGCAGTTTTCTTTCTAGGCAAGTATATCTTGCCATTGTACTGTTATTCATATTCCATATGTTGTATGCATCTTTATTTTCTGTCATTAGTTTATATATATTTAACTGCTATATAAAATATGCGTCTAAAGAAACTTGGGTGCAATGACAGTGTCGTCATGATTATTTTTATTATGTATATGCATTGACCTTGTTTATGAGATCACCCTATTATCATGAAGCATCATTAAGTTTCATTGGCCATGACACAGTTGTTACACGAGTGCGAGTCTCATATAGATCACGAATTCGCGTGCAGGATTTAGCCTCCTATACGTATGGGACGTGCGTTAGGAATAACTGCTGTTAGAAACTTTGTATGCTAGGAGACTTGGCAGTTATTTGAGGTATTATCGTGTCATGGACGTGACATGCTTAGAGCATGGGGTAGGGAGAACAACAAGTAAGGCGTTTGGGCTCCTTTGCACTTTCCTTTTGTTTGCCCGGATGCTCTACTGGAGATACGGGTGGTGATGACTCCATATATTACAGGCAGCCTCTGCCATTCAAAAGACGACATGCTTTGTAGGCCCCTGATTCTCCGAGAGAGTCATGCCAATCCCATTTATGGCCAGATAGCCCACGTTTTAGAAAGTTGTTCTCAAACTGCATTTACTTAGACGGTTAGGCAACCCATTGGATATTTATTTCAGTACTTTATTGACATTATTTTATGTATCTTATTATGTCCCTCTGAGAACCTGGTCCCTTTTCAGGTGTAGATGTTCATGAGTATTCACAGGAGTGCAGATCCGGACTAGTTACTTATATTTTGAGGAGGTCTTCTCTTCGAGCCTGTGATTGTTAGTTGATATTCTTATATTGTGTTTGTTGTGTTGCACTTATATATTCTAGTTTGGTAGTGGATTTGTTTCCATCCAACTATCATCTTTAGATACTTGTATTGAGATCTAGTTTTATAGATATTAGTTATTTATTTATATTTTATTTTCGTGGATGATATTTAGATTATACCCTGTGACTTATGATAGTTTTACCACTTGTGAATTATTATTCATTATATAGCGTATGCATGTGTTATAGTTTCCATATATTGGAGTTGCCATATACATACGACTGGCATGCTTACGTGTCCTAGTCCTACATATTTTGGGATTGGGACATAACAAAATGACCATGTGATACTAGGTTATACGACATACTACCAAACTTACAAGAATAAACTAATATCGTAACTGCCTTGTGGGGATAAAGTAGAAACTCTTGTTAGGGTATACGAGAAAAATATCTTGGTACCTATTAGGGTATCCTATTGTATTATATAGGTAATGGTCATCTTAAGTCTTAATCATAGTGTTTATAGAATAAAAGTGTTAATATTGCGAATGGAGAAGTTACTGGCTCTCAATTGAAAGAGGACATAACCTATATTGAGATATAGGTACAAATTATGTGATTTAAAACTAATAGATAATCATAAAATTATAATCTAAATGAGCAACTCAAACTATCAAGTTTTAACTATCAAGCACATAATTTTAAAATTCAAGATTAACAACTATAATCCTAGCAAACTATATATCCTAACATAAAAGAAAATTACTTGGCCTACAATCAGAAGGGTTATGTGGCATGAATTGAAAGATGAAGAAAAAATTTTAGTCGTCGCACAAATATCGAGCGTTAAGGTTTTGGAGGAACAAGATATGAAATTAAATAGAGTGACTCTTGATAATATCATGGTTTCCTAAGGAAAAATATGGTATACTAGTCTCTGTGTTCGAGGTATGATCAAGTAAAATATTCTATTCATTCTTCTTGGCTTCCTAAGGTAATGTTCTGCTAATATCAAAACAATAATCTAAATTTAAAGTTCTCTAATACTATCTCACTATGAAAGTTAGGTTTAGTCCTAATATTCAACCATGGATTTCTATTTGTTCCTCAATGCTAGTGTCAAATAATATGGTCAAATTTCTAACTAACTCTAGTAGTATCTATACTACTCTCAAGTCCTTCATGAATATATCAAGGGATAATGGTCAATTAATCTACAGGTAAGGGATGCTAGGTTTTATTAGGTATTCTAAAATTAGTAATGTATCAATATTCTAGTTGTATTTTTAGTAGGAATGTTACCCTAATTATCATTCTAACAACAAGGATTCCTATATTCTAGCAGAAGGCTATACTCAAAAAACTATTAGGGAAGTACATGAATCAGGCATGATACAATTATTTAAATAGAACAGATTGGAAGGAAGGTAAGTCATAGTCAAATATGGATGAGACCTAAAACTCTAATCCTAGGTGCAGGCCCGTTCAGTACAGTTACATAACCGAAATGGCTAACTCGACCTGCATGGACCACCACAAAAATATGTCACATCCCAGTCCCAAAATATATAGGACTAGGAATACGTAAGCATGCCAGTCATATGTATATGTAGACTCCAATATATGAAAACTATAACACATACGTATGATGCATTATGAACAATAATTCATAAGTGGTATATATTTGTCACAGGGCATAACTAAATCTCATCTACAGAATCAAACAGAAGTGAATAACTAATCAACTATATAACTGAATCAAGTATAAAATGCTTGATAAGAATAAGTAGTTGGGTGGAGACAAGTCCACTACCAAACTAGAATATAAAAGTAAAAACAATAAGTACATCATCTAATAATCAGAGAGGCTCGAAGGAAAGACCTCCTCGAAAGAGAATGAAGTAGCAAGTCCTGATCCGTGCTCATGTGAATAGTTCTACACCTGGAAAGGGACCAGGTCCTCAGAGGGATGTAACAAGATACCTAAAAGTATGCCAATAAAGTACTAAAAATAAACATCTAAAGGGTCGTCTAACCGCCTATGTGAATGCACTTTGAGAACAACTTTTCAACACGTAGGCTATCTGGCTAAAATGAGATTGGCATGATTCTCTCGAAGAATCAGGGGCCTAAAAAGCATGATGTCTTTTGTACGCCAGAGGCCGTCTGTAGATAATATAGGGGTCATCTGACCACGCATCTCCGGCGGAGCGTGTGAGTTACACAAAAAGTGCAAAGGAGCCCAAATGCCTTACTTGTTGTTCTCCCCATCCCATGCTCTATTCATGCCATATCCATGACACGATGAGACCTCTAATAACAGCCAAGTCTTCTAACATATCTCTATTAGCTGTTCATTCCTATCGTATGTCCCATACGTTCTGATGATCAGTCAATACGTAAGTCCGTGATCTATATGAGACTCACAACTCATGTAAAAAAATGTATCAATGCTAAATGAAATATAATAATGCCTCTAAATTATGTGGTGGTCTCGTAAAACTAGGTCGACATGCATAATATATAATAAAGACAAAATACGATGCCACCGTCGTTGCACCCAAGTTATTCTTGGATGCGCAATTTATATAACAGCTAAAATAAATGAACTAAATAACAGAAATAAAATACATACACCATATAGAATATAAATCATAGTACAATGGCAAGGTATACTTGTCTGGCAAAAAAGCTGCGTAGTGTAAGCATCCAGACGTCAAGCACAAGAGATCAGAAACTATGGCCTCCGGACGAACGTCTCCGGATGCTGAAATAAATATCACAAATGTTCCCGGAATCAGCGAGATAGCTAAAAAATACTACCCTTTCGTCTAATTTGGACACAGGGGCAAAACAATAATTTTGGGTCAAAGCGGGTCCATATAGGGGCCACTTTGCACCAAAAAGCATGCCAGAGGTAAATATCTCTAAATGGGACAAATTATAGGTCAAACAAATTCTAAACGATGATACGAACTCAACGGTATATCCAATTTTGGATTCCGGTGAGCCAATCACAAATTCGTCCTTAAAGGGCCCGTAAATAGGTGGCTTGGTCAACTGTCTCATAATCACGTGAAACTTGGGTTACAGGACCAGCATGATACCACGAATCCAATAACGCAAGTTTCATTATATTCCGATGAGCGTACACAAAATAGGGTGGTAGTTTGCAAAAAGTTGTGATACGGGAACTTTTTACAGATACAGTTTGATACCGACACACACACACGTCCGAATCAACTTCCGCGAAAGTCCACACATCATGATATACCATACGCATCTTTCGGTATAATTGGTACGCGATGAGGCAGTCCCGTTTGGCGGAGCGCACTCCGTATCACAAATTTCAGTTTTAAAATATCAAGTTTTTGGTCGTTTTGGAGGTCGAATAATTTAACAAATAAAAAGATTTAATAACCTTTTAATTAGATTTTGAAAATATTAAACAGGTTGGTGGCAAATTTGGCATAAACATGGGGGTTTGGGTTAAAATTCTGGACTTTTTTGGTCAGTTTTTCGGCCAACTTTCGGTCAATTTTTTGACCAATCCGGGACATGAAAACTCGTCCCGCTTGAATTTTTTTTTCTAGAGGATTAGGTTATAAACGTACACGGACAAACCGCTCGAGAAAAGGACAAGAGATGAGAGAGATATCATACCTCCAAGGTGGAAACTCGGGCTGCTGTGCACGTGCGGGCGGGGCGGACGGCGCGTGGCGGCGGTCGCCGGTGGCTGCGGCGGCGTGGGGCGTCGGCTGCGGTCGGTCGCCGACGTCGGGTGGAGGAGGAAGGAGATTAGGGTTAGGGTTATGGTTCGGTTTAGGTTTTTAATATATATATATATATATATATATATATATATATATATATATATATATATATATATATATATATATATATATATAGAGAGAGAGAGAGAGAGAGAGAGAGAGAGAGATGCGGAGTTCCAAGGGGGGGTCTCCTGTGGGTTTGCTGGTTAGGTAGGATAGTAGGTTTAGTTATAGGAATTAGTGTTTAGGTGTTGTTTTGTTTAGGAATTGATTGTTAGTTTTGCTTATTTTTATTTTTATTTTTATTTTTATTTTTATTTTTATTTTTATTTTTATTTTTATTTTTATTTTTATTTTTATTTTTATTTTTATTTTTAGTTTCAATTTTTAATTTTATTTTATTTTTAATTTTAGTTTTAGTTTTAGTTTTAATTTTAATTTTAATTTTAATTTTAATTTTAATTTTAATTTTAATTTTAATTTTAATTTTAATTTTAATTTTAATTTTAATTTTAATTATAATTATAATTATAATTATAATTATAATTATAATTATAATTTGAATTTGAATTTGAATTTGAATTTGAATTTGAATTTGAATTTGAATTTGAATTTGAATTTGAATTTTACTTTTAATTTTAATTTTAATTTTAATTTTAATTTTAATTTTAATTTTAATTTTAATTTTAATTTTAATTTTAATTTTAATTTTAATTTTAATTTTAATTTTAATTTTAATTTTAATTTTAATTTTAGTTTTAATTTTAATTTTAATTTTAGTTTTAATTTTAATTTTAATTTTAATTTTAATTTTAATTTTAGTTTTAATTTTAATTTTAATTTTAATTTTAATTTTAATTTTCATTTTCATTTTAATTTTAATTTTAATTTTAATTTTAATTTTAATTTTAATTTTAATTTTAATTTTAATTTTAATTTTAGTTTTAATTTTAATCTTAATCTTAATTTTAATTTTAATCTTAATCTTAATTTTAATCTTAATTTTAATTTTAATTTTACTTAGGTTTCTAATTTCATTGCTTACTTCTATTCTATTATGATGGAAAAATAAGAGGTAAAAAAATTTGCATTTAAAAAAAATTTGATTATGATGGCATTCAAGAAATATTTTTTGCGTTTAATTTTTTTTATAAAGTATTTCAGTTCAGCCTAGGGTAAACTAAAATCCTGGCTCCGCCCTTGCATGCGGCCATCTGCCTACGGCCGTAAACCGTTTTTGTATAGTGAGTCTTATGTGGCCTCCTCCTTGGCCGCATAGAGCTTGCATCAGCACCTGAACGTATGGCATTGTAGTATTTTTCTCTACCAGAGTTTGGATGCTGAGCATTTTCTGCGTCAGGCGAGGATGCCGCATGGACAGCCTGGATAGATGCCTGATGAGTGCCTTCAGCAATAGAGAGAGAGAGAGAGAGGCGAGGAGCATAAGATCTACAGTTGGGTGAGGCACAACGACCTTTGCAACCCATGTCCTGCGGATCTTCTTGGGCTTTGCCAGCCTTGACAAAGGACTAGCGCTTCCCTCCGAGAGCATTCCCTCGAAAGCTTGATGGTCGAAGTGGACCACCAGTTTCCTTTGAGTTGAGACGATCATAGCTGCGTCGGGTTGCGTCACAACTTTCTCATTAGAGAAGAAAGACGTCCTCAGCAGAGTTGCCACCTTGTTCGCCATTAAAATTGATTGTTTTAATAACAAACATAAGAAGATACAAAAAGTTCGTAGACAGAAAATCTAAGTACAAATTTTTGATTCTGGGGTATGACGATGCACAAAGAGCGCTATGGTGGCTCCTTTAATCCGTTGATGATCTGACGCATAAGTGATGGGTGCTCTCTTCTCTTCTCTCTCTTTTGATCTTTGGTGTACGTACGCGGCTCTCTGGGAGGGTATGGTCTCTCTCTGAAGCAAAAAAGTCGACCTTTGGGACGTAAAAGTTTTTCCTATTTATAACCATCATGTTGATGGATTATAGGTGCCGCATATGCCTCTGTTTGGTGGTCGCATAAGGGTCCTTCAACAGAATACAGTTGCAACTGTAGCCGCATGCCATGGGCAGATTGCCACGTGGTCTTAATTTATATAAGTTGTTAAAGAGATCTCGAGGTTGATTTCAACCAGTTGTGTGCGTGACTTGGTCAGCTGGACACGTAGTCAGCACCAACTGTACGAAGATCTTTTTAGTTGTAACAGAATAATTTTGTGAGTTGGAGGCCGCATAGTAACTTTGTCGCATGTGTCTTTCTGTAGCCGCATGGCATCGTAGTTGCATACGCGCTCTCGTTGGGCCTTAGTCGAATGGACACTTTGGCCGCATGGCATTGTTATCGCATGCAAGCTCTCGTCCAACTTTGGTCAAATGGATACTTAAGTCGCATGGGTCTTGTAGCCGCGTACGTAGGATACATGATATGGCACATTTGTCAAAACAATTAATGCACTGATGTGACTTATTGTCTTTTTCTGAGCCATCGTCTTCACAAGTCTCAAAGCATCTCAGAGTGATGAGTGATGTGTCAGAGCTTCTGACAGTCATCGAAATCTGTGTCAGGGGGTTTTATATGGCTCCCTGCTCTGTGGTCGTTCAGGACGCATATAGTATACTATGCGACTTCTCTGTGACTTGTTTGATCAGGCCACATGTGGCTTCTGCAGCTTGGTTATTCTGTTGAGAGGGCATGGCCTTTATGCGGCCTGCATGATTTTTATGCTTCTACAGTCTACTTATGCAAATATTACATACATTAATCTTTGCAAGATATTGACTTGTATGTTTTTCATGTGAAGATTGTCTTGATTAGCCTCAGTTACGATGGATCACGGAAGGATATCATAAACTATCTTGTTCGAAGAAATTATCCCTTTATGCGAGAGCTCGCCATAAGACGAAGGAGGAATTTTCTTATAACAAGCAAAATTGTCCTTATTTACCCAGCATGCTAGTTGTTTTCCTCGAAATGAGACTCGCCACTGGCTATGATACCATGGTATTTGATTAAAGGGTTTGGATTGATTCCCAATCAAAACTCTATCTTCAGCACATCCACATGGCAGAAGAGGGCTTGTACATATTGAATAGTTTATGCATACACAATTCTGTATTTTCTAGCTCCTTCTATATTATCCATGAGTGTAGACAGTTCTCATATACTGAGGTTTGCATTGAAGAGCTTGAGGAAGGGATGACCTAGAATGCATCGAGTTCCCTCCACTGCTAAATTTACTTGCGATGGTAGCAGAAACAACACGAAAGGGCACTTGATGAAGAAAGTCCTGAATGTAATAGATTTTTATCATATGTACTCATAATCTTGTATATAAATAAAATTTGGATGTAATAGATTCTCATCATATGTACTCATAATCTTGAATATTAATGCAAATCTTTCTTAGAACTACTCTATTGTCATCAATATTTTTTTTTGTGAATACAAATATCCTACTGAAGAAAATATGGATGTAGTAGAACATTTCATTCTTTGGGGATATTTCACTGGAAATTTTAGTGGACTTATTATCCATAGCTACCTACAACTAGATACAGATAATAAGTTAGAATGACCTACGCTATCAGAGATAACATTGACGTGATAGCAGAAAGTCGATAGGCATGACGTTTGATAAGAGGTAATGTAGACATAGCAAACTTCTAGGGTTATGATTCCACTGGGATATCTGTTCAGAGGTATTATGGACGTGGCAGATTGTAATTATGTGGGAATCCATATATTTGTAAGAAAATAACTCAGAGGTAATATGGACGTGATTGTTTTCTTTAACGACAAATTCACTCTACTGAGGAGAATGAACAAAAAATAGTTCAGAGGTAATATTGATGTGAACCATTGTTTGGGAATATCTCATCTTGGATGGGGAAGAAATATTCGAGAATAGATTATCTCCAATCCTACTGTGGATTGAAAATAAGATATTCTTAGAGCGGTTGGGCTCTAAGAATACAATTATTTTCTTGAATTTTTTTTTATCTCAACGAGAACGTTTTGTAGGACCTGGTAGTCTTTCCACTGGGAAATTTTGGAGGATCTATCATCTGTTAAATATTCAAAGTTCTTGAATACAGATAATAGCTCGATGTAATGAAGAGTTTCACTGACTCTCCTGGAAAAGTATTTTTTATGTGGTTTTACTATCCATAACATATCCAAGACTCTTGAATACGAATAATTTCTTTTTACAAACACTCTGCGAATGAATAAATGTCTCACTATACATTTACACTACTAGGGATAAATAAATGTAAATATTGTACATTTAATGCGATCCATTGGGGATAAGGAGATACAAGTCTAATTATGGTTTAGACATAGTATTTCCTCCAGAATTTTTCATTGATTGGCATCATTAGCAAATCTCAATTAGGCTTTACGAGCCTGTCATGCAGTTAGAATACACTGACTCCACTATAATGTGCCCTCCCATTTTGGTTAGAATTTACCCTTGGTTTTATGGGTCATTACCGTTGGGCTTCTCACTGTTAAGACAAGGTCATTGACTTGAAACACTCTTAATTTTATCTTTTTGTTAAAGGCTTTGGAGATGCGCACATGGTATAAATTAGTACACTATTGAGATAGCAAGCATTTTCCATCAAGTGCCTCAAACTCTTATAATCGTAAATGATGGTTATCTTTGGTAGTTAACTCGTTAGAGAGGGCTATCCGGAGAGAAGGAATCCAGATTTTCAGGGAAAAAACTGCTTCACTCACATAAACCAGAGAGAATGACGTGCTGCCTGTTGGAGTTTAGACCGTTGTATGCTAGGCCCGGAGATATTCACCCAGTTTCTTATTACAATTGCATTTATTAGATGAAACAAACTTTTTCAGTAACTTGATGATTTTCTTGAATGCTTCTGCTAATCAATTAGCTGCTAGATTGTATGTTGTCGAAGTTATGTTATGAGTCCAATTTTTTTATCGTAAAACAGATAAAATATATGGGTTGCAAATTACGGACCATTATCATAGATGATCATATAGGGAAGACCAAAATGGTATATGACGTGATATTTGACAAAACCGATCATGTTTGATGTCTTTACTTTGATGAGCGCCATAGCTTTTGCCCATTTGGAGAAGTAATCGATTATATCTAGGATAAATCGATATCCTCTGAATGATGGTTGGCTGATTGGACCGATGACATCCATATTCCATGTTTTAAATAGACATGACGTGACCGTCGGGTGTAAGAAATCCGAAGGTTGATGGATGAAGTCAACATGAATCTGACACGCCCTGCCCTTCTTTTCATATTCTATGGCATCTGCTACCATAGTGGGCTAATAATAGCCCATACGTTGGAGATGATCCTGTAGCTTAGGACCCGGTTAATGCACACCGCAACTACCATTGTGAGCTTCACGGAGTGCTTGTTTTGCTTCTGTATTGGATAAATACCATAGCAGGAGTCCGTCGTACAAACGATGATACAATATTTTAGCGGCTGTATCATAATAGAATCTAAGGGAGCATCTCTTGACAGAAATAGCTTCTTTCGAATTATTGAGAAGAATTTCGTAGACAACATAGTCTATGAACAGGAATCACCAGTCTTTTTACATTAATCTCTACAGCGTATCTTTGACTGATATGTAAGTTATTCCTGGTACATAACAACTCTTGACCAATCATTGTGACTGATGGTTGAGTGTTGATCGAAATAGCTAAGGAATCTTTTAGCCCAGCAAGAGCATCTGGTTTAATATTCTGCAGTCGAGGAACATGTTCAATGAAGAATTCTGAGAAGTTTTAGGCTATTTCGGTAGTAGCCTTGTAGTATGGAATGAGGTCTTTATGCCGAACTTATATTTCTTTCGGACTTGACTGACTATCACCTTGAAATCGCTATAAGCTTCGAGATTAAGGCATTATATTCTGCCACATTGTTGGAGCACAGTTTTATGAGGGAATAACCATGATAGATGACCAGGTTGTCGGGAAAAACAAATACTAATCCCACTCCAGCCACTATATTGCCTTTGGATCCAATTCTTGAAGCACCTTCAAATAGCATTCGTCAAATTGACTCTTATGATGTCATGTTTGACTCCAATACTTCATCTAGAATGTCGTCTTAAAGCTTTGAAGTTTTCAGTACCGGATGAGCTTCTAGAAAATTGGCCAATGCTTGGCCTTTGAATGCCTTCTGTGGAGCGAATACCATATCGTACAGAGAAAGCAACATTGCCAATATAGCTAGGCGTTCAGTTCTCCTGGCATAGTCATGAGAACTCTGAGGGGATTAACTTAGAAGATGGCATGGATCGTTTATCCTATCACGTAGTGTCGTATCTTTTGAATAACAAATATCAGAGCCAGACACACTTTTTCTATATGATTATACCTATTTTTTTGTACCAACCATTATTTGACTGAGATAGTGGATGACTTGTTCATGGCCCATACCATTCTTCTGAGATAATAATGCATCGAGGGAATAATCCATTATACGGACGTAAAGTAAGAAAGGTTTTTCCATAACTGAAGCTACCAACACTGGAGGATTAGTGAGATACTTCTTGATATCATCAAACGTACTCTGTCACTCTTCAGTCCAAATGAAAGAGACTCATTTCTTTATCAACCGAGTGAATAATTGGCATCGTCCAGAGAGATTAGATATGAATCTTATGAGGTATGCCAATCATTCCTGAAGTCCATAAAGTTCTTTATGATTCTTCGGGGGACGCATATCCATGATAGCCTTTATCTTCTCATGGTCTAGATGAATATCCTTTGACGTTATAATGAATCCGAGAAACTTGTAGCTGGAGATTCCCAAAAAAGACTTGGTTGGATTAATCTTAAGTTGGTGGGCGCGCATCAATTCAAACACCGTTCTTAAGTCTTAGAGGTGATCGCTATTGAGATGACTCTTGATTGCTATATCATAAACATAAATTCCATTGTTTGCGCAAATATTTGTAAAAAAATATGCTCATAGCTCGCTGGTATGTCGTACCTGATGTTTTTAGACCAAAGGGTTTCATTGTATAGCAGTATACCCCCAACGGTATTCGAAATAATGTGTGCTTCTTATCATCCAAGAGCATCTTGATCTGGTTATAGCATGAGAACCCATCTATGAAGGACATTTGCTCAAATCTATAAGTGTTATCGATCATTACTTCAGTGATTGGAAGAGGGAACTTGTCTTTCGGATAGGCTGCATTCAGATCCAAGTAGTCTATATAGACTCTGATCTTCCCATTTTTCTTTATAACATGAACTATATTAGCCACCCAAATGGATATTGTTCTTCACGAATGAAGCTGCTTGTTATCAACTTATTAACTTCTACTTCAATTCCTTTCATGACATCTGGATGAAACCATCAATGTTGTTGCTTCACTGGCTTAGCATTTGAAAAAATATTAATCCTATGCATTGATATCTGAGGGTCTATGCCCGATATATCTTCGTAACTCCATGCAAAGACACTAATATATTCTCTCACAAGCTGTATGAGACATTCTTGATCTTCTTCAGATAGACTTTTGCTGATGAAGACAGGCTTAGATGAAGACTCATTACCTAAGTCGACTTGAACAACTTTATCTTCAGTAGGTGGTTCATGTTGCTCAAAACGTAGCTCTCACTGAGACTCCAACTTTTGAGCCCAGGGTTCGATCTCAAATGGCTCGAGTAATAGGTCTTCATCTTCAACTTGATCTACTGACATCATATTGACATATAATGTTTTCTTGAAAACTTCTCTAATACTAGAATCAGAGTCCCAAATAGAAGACTCAGAAGAGTACGAATGCGTCTCGACTTCCCCTTTCTAATATTCAGGTGTCGTTTCAGGAGTAACATAATCTAAACCTTGACGAGTTCGTTGGTAATATGTTTCTAGATTACCTTTTTGAGCAAAGTTATCCAATGGAAGATGTCACCCTTTGCCATGATTAAAGACTTAGTTACTTTTTAATTCGTAATCCATCTTTTGGATAAGATCCTTTCTTTGTGGACTGTAACGCTAAAGTTATGTTTTACTGCCATCGATTTCAGGATTGCTGACAAGGAAATCTCTTCGTCCTTTGACCATACCAAAATTGATAGATTTGTATCCTCTTCTTCTTGCTGGAACTTCGAAGACTAGACCATCATATGGGAGGACATCGGTCTTTGTATGAGCTATTGTCACAGACATACAAAGATGGATTCCTAAGCCATATTCTAAAGAATATCTAATACTTAGATATTGGACATCGCAGTAGTTCAAAAAAATTCTTTTATTCAGGAAGTACAATATTTACTTCTCAAGAATAACATCGTCGAGGGAGGGTACATTAGATTTCATGCTTATATACTTATCAAACACCTCATCTTCTTTGGCCTCATCCACGGATTGGCATACATAGGGTTGAGTTGGTGCTGGAGTCTTGGTGTGCTTATGGTTGACTACCAAATGTTCTGGACTTCCTAAAGAAGAGAGGTCAATTTTTATTGGAGGCTATCTTCTTTTTATAAGATTAATCATAAGAGGCTCTGAGGCATTATGATTAGTTTTCTTGCAGATGTCCACCACAAGAGGAGAAGGAGTGTCCTTGTTATCAACATGACCCTTCACACGAATTTGCAAAGGACCTTCTGTAGATGAATCCTCATCATCAGCGTTATTAGCTTCATCTTCTCGGTGTTTTTATTTATATAACATTGAATTAAAGTAGTAAGCCTCTACCCCCTTGAATGAGTCAACATCAACGAACTCGGTTCTAATAATACCATCACAGTCGACGTACTTGAAGCACTGATGTAGAGTAGAGGGCACAATCATGTTCTTATGTATCCAGGGTAGTCCCAGCATGACATTGTAGGACACATCGACATCAATAACATAACAGGTTACCTCAGTCCGTAGATCGCCTATATGATATTTTAGGTGAATCTTTCCTAAGGGATAGCTTCTTCCAGCGTCAAAGCCACAGATGGTTGTGTTGGTTGCAGACAACCGGTGCATAGGAATCCAAAGGATCTGAAGCAACCTCCTTGAAATTATGCTGAGTGAGGTGCCAAAATTGATGCGCATATGATCCACTTTGATAGTACCAATGTACCCAGTATAGTACAAAGGTCTATCATGATGGTTATTTTTTAGCAACATATCCTCCTAAGAGAAAGTAATAGTGGGAATCTTCTCCATTATGCTTTGGTAATAGGGACATGCAACTAGACCTTCGATTGGCTCCTTGATCCGAGTTAAGTAGGAGTGCATGTAACAATACTTCACTCAGAGCATCACGAGTCTATTTGGAGAGACGGAGAAGCTCAAAGTTTGATAATCTTGCTGGTGTATTGGCAAGATGTACAAATATATCAAAGTTCTAGCGTTTATCCATCCCTAGTGGAGAGTTCTTCTTAAGCGATTTATCGAAGCGAGTCTCCTTCTACTTTATTTTGTCCATTGTTGAAGGTTTGGACAGACCTGTTTGGATGCTACCAGAGCAGTAGGTACAGAGGTGGATGGTGTAGCATCCCCTTAAACTGGATCATAGGCCCATAAGTAAGATTTATCGGACCAAGTTTCGTCGGATGAGACTTCGTCAACGACAACTGGAAGAACCATGTTGCATATTCTGTGGTTCTTCTTAGCCTTGTTCTTATGCTTCTTCTGAGAATTGGTATCTTGTTCAATGTCTGAAAGAAGGTCCAGATAAACCCACATGATTTCTCTATGCTGAGTGGTGAGCGGTATTAATCCTTCAGTTTGATTATGGGATAGCGGAAGATTAACTATCCCTAGTGTCTCCTTCGGGATTGGGTCGACGCTATCTTAGAATTTTTTCACTGGAAAGTTATCGAATTAAAGCGATACCATCTTGGCGGTAACAATTTTATCATCAACATGCAGAGTGATCGCCTTAGCATCGACCAACTGTTTTACACCTCTCTTGAATACGTAGCAATCTTTTTAATCATGATACATGTATGATGAAACAAACAGTACATGGGATCATTGACTTTATTCGCCTCTTCAGGACATCTAATGTCAGATAATTTGAGCTTGTTACTTTTCATCAGCACGTTCAAGATGTCAATAATGTCATTATCATCAAAGGAGAACGTCTCCTTCGGGTTTGTCTCTTCAGAAGGTTTATGCTTGGATGATGCCGCACCTATAGATATGTTGACGACATCCATCTTTTTTCCATTGCAATTATTGTTGCTCTTTTGAGGACTCTTATCTCTTTTATCAGGCACCTTAATCCTTAATAGAGGGATATTGCCTGCATTCTTTTCAGCAATGTAAGCACTTGCAATAAATGCTGACTATTCTTTGATTGTGTCATGCATCTACAAAATTTTACTCTAGGCAATAAGTTATATCTGCAAGTGTCCATAGCATGGACTCTGGGATAATGGCTGATAATTTTAGAGCTGTTTGTCTGAAATGCTCAATGTAGTCACGAGCAGTTTCCTTCTCCCTTTGCTCTATAGAGATGAGTGTTGACATGGTTACATCCATGTCGCAGTCATAAAATTTAGAGAGGAAGAGCGTCTCCAAATTATCAAACGACCGGATGTAGTTATTTGGCAGATTGCAAAACCACTCATAAGCTACGTTGGTTAATGCTCCAACAAATAACTTAGTGAGTAGGACATCGTCCCTTGATAAATACATCATCTGAGAGTGGATGTAATTCATGAATTAATGGGGGTGATATCTTTCCATCAAAAGGAATCAGAGACTGCGGCTCATATTTTGGTGGGCAAATTACGTTGTTCCATTCATGAGGGTATGGTTGCCTTATTTTGACCTTTTGGAGCTTCTTCTTGTTGTTCATGGAATCCAAGCGAGCACGTATTTCTCGAATGGTTTCTTGAGTATCATCTGTCGGTGGAGGAAAAAAATTATTGTAAGGTAGTTGCAGGTGGAACTTGGTGCATCACTGGCAAGGTACCACCCCTAATGTTAAGCGAGGAAAAAGTTTTAGCAAGTACAATAGTCTCCTCATTATTTTTTAAGCCTTGGTTTATTTGGCCCATAACTGGTGGTTATGGTGGAACCAAAGCTACTTTAATATCCGTCAATATCTGGTTCAATGATTGCACCTTGGTTTCTAAAGCATCAAGGCGTTGGCAGTCGCTGTTGCCTTCTTCGTTGTTTCTACCTGGCATGTATGCAAGCATTACATGATGACTAGTAGATGGAGCGGTAGAGCCCACGTTTTCTACTTTTAACTCGGGAAAGGGCATCATGCTCATATCATCCTCGAATTCTAGGGAATTGCTACTCCCAACTTCAGATGTTGTGCTAGTTGCAGAAGTTTATAGAGGGTCACCGCCTTCTGGTATATCATCTTCAGTTCTTGAGATTCAATGTCTTTACGGAATGTCGGGTTGGTGTGGATAAGAGGAAAATTGCCACCTCCTGTTTGTAATGCAAAATCAAATATTGGAGGAATACTACCCCTAGGTTAAGATAATGGCTCTTCGGATCTTGATCTTTAACGGGAACTGATATGAGTGTTTTGAAACATGCCAGTAGCAGGAACATGGCTGTATGAAAGAGTCTTGGTCCTTTGTGATGGTGGAGCTGGTGTTGAAATACATGGCTGGCTTCTTGGTGCACTGACCAGAGGAATGGAAGGACCCTATTTTGAGGACTTCTTCTTTTGATTAGGTCTCACAGGAGGAGACCCCCAAGATAGTAGCATGAAGCGAATGGCAACTCGTATTCGCTTTCATCTTCGCTCGGACCCTGTTTCTCGAGACACTGTTGGGTTGATGGAGCATGGTGCAGTAGTTGAAACACAGACTATCTAGTTAGGGTTTTTGCTACTTTGGCACAACAACTGTTAGTGATGATACTAGCATACTGATGCCCTAGAGGAGAAATTTCATATGTACTAGTAATTTTCCTCACCTTGCACTTATGACATACCACATCATGCAAGTCCGATGAGGAAAACTTTACCTTTATACCCATTTTATGAGCATAGCCTTGCGCTTATGACATAACATGTCACACAAGTGTTTTCTCTCTGACCTGGTTTACGCATATAGTTTATACTTAGGTTGTTACATGAAGACTTGTGAGACTGACCCATTTTATCCGCACAACCAAGCTGAATGCACGGGTCGATCTCAGCACCAAATCAATACAACTTTTTATTAGCAGCGTGCATGACAGTCCATAGCACATATTGTTGGTCAGTCATTTGAGCAATAGCTTGAGTGCGCATGGCTCGAACTGCCCTGGACTTCTTTGAACTAGCACGAACTAGTGCATAGTAAAGAGATTCTAAGTTACCCCCATCACTAGAATATTGGTGCATAAAGTTGTTGTGGTGGAAGATCCTATAAAAAATAGAACCCTTCCCCGCCGTATATATCAATGTTGGGAAAATCTTGGTCCTGCTTCATGATCATTGGCACATACAGAAGTCTTCATGAGCATGTGTTGGGAAACATCACTGCCTTTCTTCTTCTGCACTCCATGTAGTGAGCGCATGGGTCTATCAAAGGACTTGGCCTCGTCATGTTTTTCTCTACCAAGACCTGGGTGCTGAGCACTCTAATTTTTCTTCTTGCACATAGAGTGCGACAGTGGAGTTGGTGAGCTAACATAACTCTGAAGCACTCGTCTAATAACTTCTGAACTTTTGGCAAGTTCTCTCGCCCATTTAAGTCTTTCTTCATGGGTAGACATATTCCATCTTGGCGCATGCACTGTTCCTTAGTTGTGTACAGCAAGAGAAGTAGATTTCTGCTGAGCACTCTCCTCTTCATATATTATGGGCACTTGTTCAGATGGCTGGACATCAACCCCCTCTATGATGCAGCAAACAACTGCCGCATGGTTTTCGACTTTTCTTGTAGAAGTATGCTCATGACCCTTCTGTGAAGACTTTCGTTTCTTGTATGCGGCTACGGCAACAAGAACCTCATGTGCGTATGTTGGCTCTGTGGTAGCCAGTGCCTTCATTTAGCAACCCAAGCTTCATAAGCCTTCAATTATCTATGTGGTAGTCAGAGTTTCTCTAGAGAGGTACACGCTAGGCACTTCCATTTTAGGCTAGTTTTCTTAACATGTGCATCCAGGGAAACAAACGAAGGCTGCTCCTCGTCCTTTGGCTCTGCGGCCATGTCCTCTGTAAAACTAGCAGGGTATGTGGCACGAGTCCTTATGAGCCAAATTTTGCGATCCTTCTCTGGCTTCACAATCTTTGGTGAGGGAGTTAAGCTATTTCTGAAAGCATTTATTTAAAAGCTTGCTGATCGAATTGAACGACTATAATCTTCTAGGTTGAACCCAGTTTAGTCACATCAGATTGTGTCACAATGTCATCGGTAGAGAAGGACCTCCCTAGCAGAGTCACTATTTTTTGTTTTTATCCAAAAAAGTGTTTGAACTTTATTACTTTTTAACAAAGAATACAAAGAATTATACTAAAATTCTAAGTACAAGAATCTGGGAAAGCGTGACGAGGGAGATTGAGTTTTAAAGCTAACTCCTTTACTTTGTTGACGATCGATTGACGAAATAAATTGCTAACTCTCAACTCACTGGTAAGAGGAACAACAATTGGGCTCTAGAGTACTTTGTCTTCAATTGTTTTGGGAATCACATATCCCTGTTATTTATAGCAATTCATACTGTAATGGCCATACGTGCGTAAAATCCAAAAAGTTACATTTTTAGACTTTGGCGCATCAAAATTACCCTTGGCACATCCAAATTCTACCATAACTACCCCACATAATGCAGATCTGAACGTGTGCACAGATTACGGTCAGCTTGGCGTGTGTCATACGCTTAGTATCATGTATTAATTGTGGATGAAGTCACATAGAAACGTGTATACTTTTGGTGCAGAAATGTATACATGTTAAAATCTTATTATCTCTTCAATAACGGTCATTGCCAGCTGTCATAAAGGAAGTGAATAACAAAATTATACCGCATGCATAGACACTGCTATGTTTTGCCACATGACTCTTCTGTCACATAGATAAGGATGCCGCATGAAGGCTCTGCCGCACGGAGACAAGTGGCTTTGTACAGCTGAAAAAGTAATTATTACACAGATGTAACCTTTGTCGTTTCGTGTAACCGACGTCTGCATATCTTTTAGAGTGGCATATGCGTCTATAATTCTACCACATGACTTTAGTCTTCTTTCCTTGCCGCATGGATAAAGAATCATTCGTCTTTGGTTGAATACCGTATGATCTTCGTGCCACATAGGATGTTTATTGCTTCATGCCACATAGTGATCAGAACTCTTCTTTCTAGTGTTGGGTATACGTCCCTTGGGCACATGGACTTGAATTTTCCAACCTCCTACAATGTTATGTTGGCCTCTGACATTCAATTAACGTTATGCATGACTTTCAGATGACTGGTTAACAATATATGTATGGGCCTCTAGCCATGTGCTATAAAATATTCTTATTAAGCTTACCTTTGTCCATGGATCCTCAAATGCATGTATATAGATAGTTAGAAACCCCATTTACATATTTATATTTTAGTTTATATCAGAATTTTATTTCTATCTTGTTATGTCCCTCTGAGGACCTAGTTTTCTCCCAGTTTGATTGAGTTTATTTTGCTGCATTCTTTCGGTAGATAGTTGATGATCATCTTTTCAATTTAGATATTGATTCCTCTAGGATTATATTTTATTCCATGATATTTTCTGCTATTATAGACTATATTTATAAGCTCGTATTATTCTTTTTGGGGTCTATTCGAAAAAGCATGTTTATTGGGCTACAAACTAGTATTCATATTTTTAATTCTTAATATTCTTGTTATGTGAATTGAGATATAGAAATACTATGTTATTAAAAATAAATATACCTTCGTCATGGATATCATATATGTATTCGAGTTAGATCGAAGTCCACTTGATGAGTAGTTGGCCATTGCCACATATCCTGGTCCTTTTGGGATTGGGGCATGATACTATAAAACTTACTAATTTGAACACACAGTACATAGGGTAGTACTATAGATGTAATGGTAATCTTGCTTCCCTTATCAATTTTATGTTAGACATCATTATTTTCAATAACCCATTTGCAAATGAGCACGCTGTGATATAATAGATTGCTAATGTAACTTAGTCTAATCATTGTAATTGCTAAGTTATGTACTTTATATGTGATTGTGAATTAATCCTCACATGTCGTTATTGTTGTTGTATAGGAAACATGTTAGTATACCATAATAGTTTTAATCTCTAATTAGCCTTAGTTATAATCCACTAGTATATATCAGCATGCATAAACCACTTTAGTATAGCTAATAGAATTCTAACTTGTAGCAAGTAAGCAAAATAGAATAATACACTAGGTTAGAATTGCAACTGACACTTGTCACCACTATTATAAAATATATATTAGTATTTTTTTTGATCAACCCCATCAAAACCATGCACGTAACAGCTAGTTTAACACACATCTAACCCTAGTCATAAATGGTATAGTTTAATTGTACAAATTAATCTTAAGATGCTAAGTTAAACAATCTAGTAATATGATTGTAGACTTAATCTATTATAGTATACTTGTATGTTTGAATTTGGGCTCTCCTTAGATATGATCAAGTTTAACTGTATCGTTCGATGCCAAGACTTTTAGTAGGTTGCTGATTTGGTTCGGGTATCGATATTCTCTCGTGTCTAACTCGTTCGTATCTGGCACATTAACTCATCATCCACCACGGTTCAGCAAGTATACCTTGACTTATCTTTATTATTTTTTTTATGTTACTATTGCATGTTTTTATTTCTACTATTAATATTGTTTGTTGTTATCATGTACATTCGAAAATGGGTCAGGTGCAAACGATGATCAATGTTGGCCTATTTACTTGTATTATTTGACATAGTTTTTAGTAGATAATTTGGATATATGTTGGGGTATTCTCATATTCCATAAGACCATGACACGTACTTTGTAAATAATATGGGAATATGACATTCATATTAGGAGACGTGGTATCATATCCAACTGATCATATATATTGACAAATTATGTGACAATTTAGTTCGTAGTTGATATTTAGAATGCTTTCATGTGACATACTACTGAACATATTGTGTATATGACATGGATGTTGGCCCATCCGGTCTCATCAACTTGATTTTGATAGTTAACTAAACCATACATTGATATGGCACAATTTGAAGCCTCAACACTGCTATTACATGTCATTTGTATTACGTCTATTCAAATATAAACTTTTATTTATTTGAGTCTAGGATTGATGTAAGCTGAGTCACACTGGCAAATCAAAGTACCTATACCCAGATACCTAGTCCACTCAAATAAACTATCAAACCTATCTACCAAATCAGGCCATATTTATTAACAAGTCTACCAAACTTAGAAACCGAACTCGGGCCGAATTCATGTCGAATTTGGACCGAAATCAGTTACCCCTTTGGTATAAAATCAACACAGTAGTAATATCCATGATTTCCTGGCCTAACGTTCGAAAATTTAAATTGAACCTCATTCGAATTCTAGCAGAATTCTGTTTGCCAACATACTATAAATATGATTAAATTTCTACATTTCTACTCACTCATCTTCTCTTAATCCTTCTATCCTATTATGAGCAAACATCCGAGCCTTAACTTTCTCATCTCCAAGAAAAACTTTCTAGCCTTCCTAGTGCCAAGTGTGGTCTCGGTCTAGAAGTCTACAGAGTTGTAAAGAGCTTGGCTCTATCAGTTTCTCTCTCTCTCTCTCTAGTTGTGAAGTTACGAGACTTCGGATCAAACATCGTGGTGTAAAGAAGTGGCAGGCCTTCAGATCAAAGTTTGTGATTCACTATTGGTGATTATAGTAGAAAAAACTCTGAGCTTGAGTTCTCGGGACTGGACTAGTCCTCTCAGAGAAAAATTGGTATACATCTTGGTGTTTATGTTTGATTTCTCTCTCTACTTTACTTCTTTACTTCACTGTCTTTATATACACTATTAGTTAGCAACTGCCTTTATTCTAATTATCAAAATTGGGTAGATTATTCTGATGCACTCTATTTACCCCCCTAGAGTTGCTATACGGTCCTTCAATTGGTATCAGAGCTAGTTCTCTTAATATTTGAATTAACATCCTAAGAGACTTATGGCAACTGTTAGATCTATCCATACCAACAATGGTGAAGGCCAGTCCACAAATAGGCCACCCCTATTTGATGGTTCTAACTACACATACTGGAAGACACGTATGAGTTTTTACCTAAAGTTATTTAATTTTGACCTTTGGACTGCAGTAGTAGAATGATACAAGAAGCCACCTAGAATAGTCATAGATGACAACCTTGTAGAGAAAACTCATGATAAATACACAAATATCTAAAAAAATAAGCTAGTCTTGATGCTAAAACTATTAACGCTCTATTTTGTGTTGTAGATATAACTGAATTTAACATGGTCTCCACTTGCGGAACTTCGTAAGTATAAAAACTTCTTGAGGTCACTCATGAAGGAACCTCTCAAGTAAAGGAATAAAAAATAAGTCGTCTAACACAAGAGTATGAAGCATTCAAGATGAAGAAAAATAAGACGATCACTCAAATGTTCACAAGATTCCTCAACATCGTCAACCCTCTATTATCACTTGGCAAGGAGTACAATAATTACGAGAAGATTCGCAAGGTACTCAGGGTACTCACCAAGAATTGGAATCCTAAGGCCACTATAATCATAGAAGGAAATAATTTTACCAAGATGATCCTCGAGACGCTCATGGACAAGTTAATGACTCACGAGCTGGATCTCAAGGAATTTAAAGAACCCACTCCCAAGGAGAAGACGATTGCTCTTAAGGAACATCACAAAAATGTCACCAACTATAACTCCGACGACGATGAGTCTCAAGATGAGAAAGTTGTCATGATCACTAGAAACTTTAGGAAATTTCTAAAGCTTGAGAGATCAAAGAAGAAAGAGCCTATATCCTATAACTGTAAAAAGACTGGACATATAAAGAAAGATTATCCAACCCCGAGAAAAGAAAATTACCATAATTACTCATCCAGAAGAACATCATCACAGAAATATGCAAACACTACTATCTGGCACGAAAGTGAAGCTAGTGAATCCGAAGAAGAGAATCCTCGAGAAGCAGCGAACCTATGCTTCATGGCATTAGCTGATCAGGTAACGGATAAAAACTCTTATGATAATTTTACTTTTGATGAACTAGGTAATGCTTTTAGTGATATTCTTGATGATTTTAGGAAACTTAGAAATAAGTACAATCATGCTAAGAAAGATGTCAAAGAATGTTAGATTGAAATAGAAAGACTAACATATCTACTAAGTAAAGTAAAGGATACCTCTAACGATTCTGACAAAAAAATTAGACTTAAGCTTAACCTCCATGAGGCACTTGCCAGTCTTGACAAGAGCTCTCAGGAGAACGCTAAACTTAAGGAAGAAATTGAATTTGAAAAGAAGAAGTATTCTATTGCTGCACGTAGAATAGATGATCTCACTACTAAATATGATGAAGTATATGCTACCTCTAAAAGATTAGAGATTAGAGATTATATTGGGTAAATAGGTCGAACAAACCTCTACTCAACCTAATACGAGACACGTAGCAAGACAAAAGAATACTCACAGCTCTGCTCCTACCTACATGCATAACAGTTCATACAATTATACGTTCAGAACACATCATACACATAGAACCAAACATAATCATGCATTCTATTATAGATATCCTCGAAGACCACAAAGAAATATCCCACACAATCATGCATTCTATCTACCTAGACCACAAAGAACTACTTTACATAATTATATCTATCATGATGCACCAAGCACCAACCAATCAACTATATGTCACTACTATGGTAAGAAATAACATATATCTAGATTATGTAACACTAGAAAGTTAGTAGATATAAATATTTATGCATGGGTACCAAAAACTAACACAACAGGACCCTCAAAGAAATGGGTACCAAGGATTACATCTACAACTTATTTTATAGGTGGAAAAACCCTTTTATGCTAGAAGCAAGTGAATTCTCGATAGTAGTTGCTCACGACATATGACTGGTGATGCTAATCTATTTGCAATGCTATCGATGAAGAAAGAAGGTTATGTCTCCTTCGACAATAACCTCAGAGAATATATTATTGGTAATGGTAATATAGGTATTCCTCCCTATTATGTCATTAAAGACGTTTGTCTAGTAACAGAATTAAAATATAACCTACTCAGCATCAGTCATCTAGCTGACCATGGTTATGGTATTAACTTTGTTAAAAATAAATGCTCTATTTATAAAAGATGCACAGGTAAGGTTATCTTTGAAGGGATCAGGGAAGATAATATATATATATATATATATATATATATATATATATATATATATATATATATATATATATTCTATCTTGCAAAAGACACTAACAATACAGATAAATGTCTATACGCCAACAAAGATGACAGCTGGCTATGGCATATGCGTATAGTATACGCAAACATGGACACTATTGCAAGACTATCCAAAAAGAAGCTTGTAAGAGGCTTACCAAAGATTACTTTCAAGAAAGATATGGTATGTGGTGACTGTGAAAATAAAGCTACTAAATCTTCCTATAAATCAATCAACTCTGTAAGTACCTCTAGACCTCTACAACTCTTATATATGGACTTGTTTGGACCCAGTAGAGTTGCTAGTCTTGGCGGTAAGCTTTATGCTTATGTTATTGTTGATAATTTTTCTAGATACACATGGGTTTATTTTCTTGTAAAAAAAATAAAGCATTATCTGAATTTGTCACTTTTTGTAAAAAGGTTCAAAACGAAAAAGGTTTCATGATTACTCATATCCGAAGTGATCATTGAGACAAATTCAAAAATAATAATTTTAAAAGATTTTACAATAAAAATGATTTTTCTTATGAATTCTCTTGTCCTAGAACTCCTTAACAAAATGGTGTTATGGAGCGAAAGAATAGAACTCTTGGCGATATGGCTAGAGTTATGTTAAATCAGTATAAACTTCCAAAATACTTTTGGGCTGAAGCTGTAAGTACTTCATGTCATATTTTAAATAGGGTGCTTATTCAACCTTTATCAAAGAAAACCTCCTATGAACTTTGGTTTGGTAGAATCTCCACAATTAGTTGCTTTAAAGTTTTTGGCTGCAAATATTTTATTTCAATACCAAAGATAACCTAGGAAAGTTTGACTCCAAGGCCGATGAAGGTATTTTTCTAGGTTATGCCGCCAAAAGTAAATGATTCAGAGTATTCAACAAGAACTCATTGACTGTTGATGAATCAATTAATGTTACATTTGATAAACACAACACTCAAGTACTAAATGACGATAAAGAAAGTCAACCCGCAACCAACAAGGCATCTGAAGATACAAACAATGCAAGTCATCCGAAAAGTCTGCCAAGGAGACTAAAGTTCTCCACAGATCATCCTGAGGACTTGGTAATAGGTGATGTATCGAAAGGTGTAAGTACACGTTCCTCAAATAGAGATACCATTACAAATATTATTTTTATTTCTCAAATAGAACCTAAAAATACTGTTGAAGCTTTTACTGATAAATTTTGGATTTATGCTATGCAAGAGGAACTCAATCAATTTGAACGTAATCAAGTTTGGGAACTCGTTCCTAAACGTAATAATTATCCGATCAATGGTACTAAATGGGTTTTTTGAAATAAATTAAATGAGGATGGTTCAGTTACACGTAACAAAGCACGTTTCGTAGCTCAAAGTTATAACCAAGAGGAAGGTATTGACTACGATGAGACCTATGCTCCTGTTGCTAGACTTGAATCTATTCGAATGCTTTGCGCTTTTTCTAGTTTTTATAACTTCAAATTTTTTTAAATGAATGTTAAAAGTGCTTTTCTAAATGGTGTTATCAAAGAAGATATTTTTGTCAAATAACCCCCTGATTTTAAAGATTTTAAACACCGTGACCACGTATTCTAGCTACGAAAGGCTCTATACGGACTCAAATTTTGGATATCCTACTATAACTATATCATAATTTTATCTACTAGTATTTTATTTATAATACCTCTGGAGCTAATAAAATTTAACTGTCTCAACTCCAGAGTAATCGCACCGAAAACTCGAGTTCCTTTTGGATTTTCTTCTTGATCAATGACAACCGCTGCATTGTCATCATATATTTGAGTTCTTTACGTGTACGCACAATTATAGCCCTAATTATTTTTGATCTTTCTAGAGGCATATTGGGCACTGTTTCTTTGATTACAGCAATAATAACGTCACCAATATGAGCATATCGTTGATTACCAGCCCCTATGATTCGAATACACATCAATTCTCGAGCTCCGCTATTATCCTCTACATTCAAAAGAGTCTGAGGTTAAATCATATCATTTTTATTTAAATCCGTTATTTTAATGCAAAGAATGAGGAAAAAAGAAATAGTGCTTGTCTAGAAACCAGAAAAGAAATAAGTAAAGTGCGGTTATTTTTTAATCCTTAATACCCCCTCCCTTTCGTTTAGTGTTACATCTCTATCCTCAAATAATAAATTGAGTTCGTATAGGCATTTTGCATGCATCTATTTCAATAGCTGCTCTGGCTACAGTTTCTGATACTCCGTCCATTTCATAAAGTATTCGGCCTGGTTTAAACGGATACCCAATATTCGGCGGATCCCTTCCCTGAACCCATACGTGTTTCTGTAGGTCTTACTGTAATGGGTTTGTCGGGAAATATGAGTACCTATATTTTTCTACCATGACGTGCATATTGTGTCATTGCTCTTGCCCTACTTCTATTTGTCTAGCTGTGATCCAAGCGGGTTCAAGTGCCTGAAGGGCGTATCTGCCAAAACAAATACGATTGCCTCGACAAGATATTTCCTTCATTCTTCCTCTATGTTGCTTACGAAATCTGGTTCTTTTAGGGTTATAGTAGATTGTTCTTTCTTAATCCCTTCTCTACTCCAGAACCGGACATGAGAGTTTCTTCTCATCCAGCTCCTCGCGAATGAAATAATTCAATAATATTACAGATACATATGTATTTAATTTAATAAATAATACACTAAGTAATGAGATTTTATTGATATTCCATTTTTTACATGGTAAGCTGTATATTTAGACGCCCATACTTATAGATAATGCTTCTTCTTTTTTCTTATAAAAGAAAAAAGAAGGGTTTCATGGGCGAATATTGACTATTTACTGCTTCATTCTTAAGGCCAATCCACGACCTCTCAGAGTAAATCAATTTGTTCTTGGTTCGTTCCGCCATCCCACTCAATGAATGATTAAGATTCATTTTTAATGGAATCCTATGTAGTCACAGGTTTTGTCATTCCCATAGCTTCTCTGTTAATAGTTAGGCATGAACTCTGCAATGGAGCTCCACAAAAAAAATTATTTTTGAGTCAATCTACTCAGTTTGTATTAGCCCGAGGCTCTTTATTATTATTTTCCTCAATATTAATGCTTTATCACACTGCCTTTTATGAGGTGATTCATAGACCATACATATTGAAATAATATATTATTGATATTTTTGTTCTCTCTTTCTATCATCTTTTTATTTATCTACACCCATTTTTTTTTCTTACAAAAATAGAGAATAGTATTTATATATAATACTTTTTATTTAAGTTGTTACAACTATATATTAGTCATATAGTAACTTTTTCTTTAGATCTTGACAATACGAAGCAATAAGTTAGTTATTAGTTTTTAGTTTATATAATTATTAAGTTCAGAGTATGGTTCTTTTTTTTTAATCCTAATTCTAAACTATACTATAAAGAAAAAACTAATGAGTCACATACTAAGCATAGCAATTCTAGTAAAAAAAGGTTAACCGATTTTTATTCAACCTTATAGAATTAGAATTCTTCATTTTTGTTTGATTTTAAGGAAAACCCTATTTTTCTTTTTTTGTTTGTTCTATTACGGGTCCTGGGCAGAATGACAAACCAAATAAAGAGGTATATTATTCCTCATCTATAAATATCCAAAATTTTAAGCCTAATACTCCATAGATAGTTCGAATTGTATAGAAACAATGATCAATTTTAGCGCAAATTGTTTGTAGGGGAACCCTACCTTCTCTGATCCATTCAACACGTGCAATTTTTTTCCGTCGATATGCCCTACAATTTGTACTTGAATTCCTTTTGTATCTGTTTGCACAGTTATAGGGATCCTTAGTATCATCTTCTATACTAATATATACCATGAGACCAACAAGTTAATTCGAGATTTCGCTATCAACCTCTTGCCCCAAAAAAAGTAACCTTTCTCGATGAAGTCGATTGATTAGGATAAAATTGTACCCCTTAGGAACCATACGTGCACCTTTGGATGCATACGACTCAAAAATAAAATAGCAAAAAAAGAATCAACGTGTCGATTCTACTCCTATCTCTTTTTTTGTAACAGATTTTCATTTTTCTAAAAAGGGGTTTTTCCTCCATTTTTCAAAAAACATGGGTTTTGTCCCTTTCCCTAAAAAAAAGAATTTACTGATTGAATTAACCTTTCATTGATGTATTATTTTATCAGATGAAAATTATAATGTTATTTTCTTGTTCCTGAATGGGCCCTTTTAATTCTTTTAGGTTTATGTTCTACTCCGGGGAAAGATCTGTCCGAATTCTATTTGCGCGTATGGGGCAAATGATCTCAGTACCACTTCTTTTTGCTACTACTATTTTGTTATTCATTTTATGCCTTCCCCTAAACTAAACTATTTGATGTATTCATCATACTGGTTAGCACGGCAGTTTCAGATAACCTCTCCCTATAATAAGTATAATAATTGTCTATGATACAAGTGGTAATCGTGCATATATTACCATTATTGATTTGGTATTTTATGAACGAAGTCTGGATACTTTATTTTATTAGTCCAAGTCAACCATAAATTCTTCTAATTGATAATATTTATCTTCAACATAAATTGATCTAATTTTACTTCACACTCCGAATGATTAATGGTTCAATCAATACAATATTTCTTGGGCGAAACAGAGGATATCTCGATCGGGTGAGAAAACGGGTAAATCCCGTATAACCCAATATATCTGATAAGCCACACTATATGTCAACCCAAACTGCATCTTCCTCTCCAGGACTCCGAAAATGTACTTTTGGAACACCAATGGGCATTAAATTTAAGAAAAAAAATGAAGTACTGTGTTTCACTTTAATATGGAAATATAAGAATGGGTTTATTGTCTTCATCATTTTTTTCTGTTTATTCTATTTTATACATAGATTGAAGGTTTATACAGGAAGACAAAATAAATCAAAATTTGAACGAATGGGTCTGTTGATTGTTCGAATAATGAATAAGTATCTATGCATTCCTTCCCCTAAAAAGGGACCGATACTCCTATTGTGTATTAGTACTTATCGAGTATAGAATAGATCTGCTTCTTTTTGTTCTTACGAACAGAATTTTCGATTATTTTTAACAGAACGGAAGAAACAGTAACCCTTTCTTATACAGAATCCACTGAAAAGGTTAGGTACATAGTATAAGTTTCAATGCGATAAAGTTACATGGTATCTATTTTTCTTTGCTAAAGGGGTATTTTCATAGGTTTGCCTTAGTATCGTGTTCATACTGTCGTATTGAATGATCCCGGTCAATTGCTTTCTGTCCATATAATGCATACAACTCTAGTTTCTGGTTGGGCAGGTTCAATAGCTCTATACGAATTAGCGGTTTTTGATCCCTCTGACCATGTTCTCGATCCAATGTGGAGATAAGGTATGTTCATTGTACCTTTCATAACTCGTTTAGGAATAACAAATTCGTGGGGTGGTTAGATTATTTCTGGAGGAACTATAATGAATTCGGATATTTGGAGTTATAAAGGCGTGGCAGGGGCACATATTGTGTTTTCTGGCTTATGTTTCTTGGCAGCCATCTGGCATTAGGTATATTGGGACCTAGAAATATTCTGTGATGAACGTACAGGAAAACCTTCCTTGGATTTGCCCAAGATCTTTGGAATTCATTTATTTCTCTTAGGAGTAGCTTGTTTTGGCTTTGGCGCATTTCATGTAACAGGTTTATATAGTCCTGGAATATGGGTATCCGATCCTTATGGACTAACCGAAAATGTACAATCTATAAATCCGGCGTACCACCTATGTAACTCTATTTTTTTTTAGGGCGCAGAAGATTTTGATCCTTTTATTCTGGGAGGAATAGCCTCTCATCATATTACAGTGGGTACATTAGGCATATTAGCAGGCCTATATCATCTTAGTGTCCGCTCGCCTCAACGTCTATACAAAGGATTGCGTATGGGCAATATTGAAACTGTACATTCTAGTAGTATCGCTGCTATTTTTTTTGCCACTTTTGTTGTTGCTAGAACTATGTGGTATGGTTCAGCAACTACCCCAATCGAGTTATTTGGTCCTACTCGTTATCAGTGGGATCAGGGGTACTTCCAGCAAGAAATATATCGAAGAGTTGGCGTTGGACTAGCCGAAAATCTGAGTTTATCGGAAGCTTGGTCTAAAATTCCTGAAAAATAGCTTCTTATGATTACATTGGTAACAATCCGGCAAAATGGGGATTATTCAGAGCGGGATCAATGGACAGTGGAGATGGAATAGCTGTTTGGTGGTTAGGTCACCCCGTCTTTAGAGATAAAGAAGGGCGCGGGCTTTTTTTACATCATATGGCCACTTTTTTTGAAACATTCCTGGTCGTTTTGGTAAATGGAGACAGAATTATGAGGGCCAATGTTCATTTTAGATGGGCATAATCAAAGTATAGTGTTAAACAAGTGGGTGTAACCGTTGAGTTCTATGGTGGTGAACTCAATGGAGTCAGTTATAGTGATCTTGCTACTGTGAAAAATATGCTAGGTATTCTCAATTAGGTGAGATATACCATCAAATTAAAAAATAGGGTTTTATTTCGAAAGGCAATAAAAAAAGCCATCAAATTAATTGAGCAAACAGATACAAAAGGAATTCAAGTACAAATTATAGGACGTATCGATGGAAATGAAATTAAACGTGTTGAATGGATCAAAGAAGGTAGGGTTCCCCTACAAACAATTCGTATGAACGTCTTAGCTTCTTTCTACTTGGAAAAGGTTTTTCAAAAGGAAAAATTGATACTACCTTTTTTATAGAATCTTCTGTTGATTCTTTGTTATTAGTGCAAATATATATTGATGATATCATATTTAGATCTACTAATGAGATGCTATGTAATGAGTTTGCTAAGTATATGCAGAGGGAATTTGAGATGAGCATGATGGAAGAACTGACATTCTTCATAGGATTGTAAATCAAGCAAGATTCACAAGGAACCTTTATCCATCAGGCTAAGTACACGAAGGATTTGCTCAAAAAGTTTAACATGTATGATGTAAAGCCTATCGGAACTCCAATGGCAATATCTACTAAGATTGACCTTAATGAAAGCAGTAAACCAATAGACATACGTAAGTATCGAGGTATGATTGATAGTTTGTTATATCTAACTGCTAGTCTCCTAGACATTATATTTGCTGTATGCCTTTGTGCTAGATATCAGGCTAATCCTAAGGAATCATATTTGTGCGCAGTTAAGCATATCTTTAGATACCTTAAAGGGACTTTGTCGGCAAGCTTATGGTATCCCAAAACTACATCCTTTGACCTTGTTGGTTACTCGGATGCTGATTTTGCTGGATGCAAAGTCGATCAAAAAATTACCAACGATACCTGTCATTTTCTAGGAAAGTCTCCTGGTTTAGCAAGAAACAAAATTATGTTACATTATCAACAACTGAGGCTGAGTATATCGCCGTAGGACGTTGTTGTGCTCAAATTTTATGGACGAAGCAAACCCTATAAGACTTTAATCTGCACTATCATAATATTCCTATTCTCTGTGATAACACTAGCACCATCAATCTTACCAAGAATTCAGTATGCCATTCACGCACTAAGCACATAGAAATTCGACATCATTTTCTAAGGTATCATCAATTACACGGAGATATTTGTTTGGAATACGTTGACATGAAACATCAATTAGAAGACATCTTTACTAAATCTTTAGCTGAAGATTGATTCAACTTTATCCATCGAGAATTAGGTCTTTTGGATTCTGATAAAATATAAGAATTATAAGATTCTTTAAAAAATTTGTCACATTTTTCAAAAAAGTTGTGAAAATTTTGGATACAAGCCGAAAGCGCCCTTCTGTAAAAAATGTGCAAATAACCTTACGCGACACAGTATTTAAGTTTCTTCGGACCACCGTTAGCTGGGATTCGGCCCCTATAGCTACTCTGAGATGATCTAAACTCTTAAAAATATATGAATTAATTCAGCACTTATTATTCTGTATTTATATCAAGTCAAGAAGGGCATAATATTGATTAAAGTTACATTGAGATTCTGAAAATAAATGTACACAGAATTTGGACCGAACTCGGATCGAGCTCGGACCAAACTCGGGTAGTTTAATTCCATAATATGCTATGTCATTAATCTTCTTCCTAATTCGGGTTTCTGCTACTATATTTATACATCTTTTTGTGGCTCATTCATTCTGACCAACGAAAAATATCCCCTCCTCCACAATAAACTTTTTTTCTTCTTCCTACATCCTTCCCACATGGCCCCTAAAAGAAAAATAGATTCCTTTTTCGACTCTTTTTTGTCCCATTATGCCAAACATAGAAGAATTAGATGGTTTCACTTTTTGAAGCCTCAAAATTTTAAATGATTGGTTTAATGACTTCTCTAAGAGACACATCTGACTTGGCCATCCTATTAATTTTTTCTCCCAATACATTGACTATCTACTTATTCTTAAAAAATACCAACTTGAAGAACTTGTTGCACCCGTACCAATATTTATACCAATACTATTCAAATGTTCTATTGTAACTTAACATATGAACATAACACTATTTCATCTAGAGTTCATGGTATTCCAATTGAATTCGATGCGGACGACTTGGGTGAAATTCTACGCATTCCCGCTAACGGACAAACCCTAGTCAACATCACGCAAGTTCAATTCGACCATCATTTAACTCTAGATTCTTTCAAAAATATCATTTGTCATCCTCTTGAATGTCCACCTGGAAAATTTTATACTAGATATTTGAATGATCACTTCTTTGAAATGCATTGTATTTTCTTTTCAACTTTTCTACCTAAGAAGACTTACTTTGATAAGGTCTCTTATCTAGAAATGTCAGCCTTATACCACTTATATTTTTGTATTAACTTCAATGTTTTCCAGACCATCTTATATCAAATGGTTCAATATCGCAAGAAATGACGTCCACTACTCTATACCAAGTACTTGCCAACCATTTTTAGCTACTTCGATATTCTATTGGATACTTATCCACATCTTGAGGAGCCTTTATCCCTCAATAGAGTTCAAAGAATTGAGCTATCTATGCTTCTAGTATATAACTCATCATCAAATTCAAACACACATCATGCTGATTTTGTCCCTCCTGTTGATGAATAACCGCAAACCTAGAGTCTATTTTCAATCTGTTGCGTGATCACTTCCACAAAGAAGATATACGCAATCGCGCTGCTGATCATCGCCAAACTCTTCAGACTCAGGCTCTTGACAATACTTTGATAGACATCCAGTATACCCTATCGAAGCACCCAACCAGACCTTTTTCATATTGATCACCCCTATGTTCAGAGACATTTGGATCCAGCTGATGCCTTCTTTGATCCAAATAGAATTGTTGAACCTGATGATGAAGTTGAAGATGAAGACAATGATAACTAGTTACTCAATAGATTTTTGAATGTTTAAAAGATTACTTTTAGTTGCTCTCCTATGATATTTCCACTACACATCTGCTTTTGTATGTTTTATTTTCAAAGAATAAAGTTTAGATAAAAGCAACTTT
>JAYESA010000014.1:110759465-110769465 GCA_036927795.1 Iris macrosiphon
TATTTATTCTTGCTGGACTCACTACACGTTATTGTGCACACACTTGATCTTAGTTTAGATTTCTTGTATCCTGCAGTCATTACTATCTTGCTTCTGATTTTTATGCATCTTTACCTTTATGCACCAGTGATACATATTTATTTCCTTATTTTATACTTTATTTTCTTCACCTTGCTACTTGCTACAACTGCTTTATAGTTTTTATCATTTAACTGAAACTGCTGTTAGAGGTGTACTTGCTCCAATCCTGACTGGATATATTTTTTAGAGGATCCGGAGGATTGGTGTCCGACGTTTTATGGACCTCAGCCTATCGATGGTGCAGACAGGGACCCCTAGTTCAGGAGTAATTTTTGGGATGGTAGCCGGGATCACTAGGACCTCAGTTATATTTTATTAGCTTTTGGTACCAGATTTTTCCCTGACTTTTGGTTTGAGACGTTGTATTATATTTGATTCAGGATGTTGTTGTATTATTATTATTGTTGTTGTTGTTGTTGTTGTTGTTGTTTTAGTAGCGATTGTTTAGACTTTGTAGTCGTTAGACATCTTTGTTATCTTATCGTGCTTAGATCGTGATTGAGTATTGTGTTATCTTTATCATATTGCTCCTCCGTTTGGAGTTGAGATCTAGACAGGTACTTATATTATTGTGTGAGATTGTTAGCTAGATAGTAGACCTAGACAACGTTCTACCGCCGATGTTGCGGCATAAGCTGGACGTACCCATGACTCATGTCCAATTTTTTGGGTGCGGGTTGTGACACATTTTTGGTGGCGGCCCACGCAGGTCTCGAGCTTCACAATTAATATGATATCGTGGTAGTACAACGATTTAGTTGTACTAGTGCGAGCTTGCTCTAGGATATAGAATCTAGGATGAGAGTGTACTCAATCACGACTAGGAATAATTCCAATCTAATTATTCTGAAATTGCTTTCTTTTGAAATATTAATTTCCTTCTTTGATGATATCGTATCTTGCACTGTATTGACTTATTTTGATCTGTATTCAGGATGCCTCCGAAGACACGATTCTATCGTACCGTTCCAGCAGTTGCTACTGAGAGGTCTGCCACCTCTCGTCCAGCTCGTATTCAGGCACCTGCTACCGCTTCACTCACCACTCATGTGGTTAAGGGAGCATATGCTTCTCTCGGGGATCCTCCTCCACTTGTCGATCCGAGGACTACCCACAGTATTTTCTGTGGTACCTCATCCACCACCTCCTGCACCAGTAGATGCCACACAGTTGTTTGTATTCTTCAGGGAGATGATGGACGCGCAGCACCGCCAGGTGGATGTGATGAGGCTGGGCATTGAGAATGCCCACCAGGTGGCCATGATGGTAGTGGACAGAGTGGCACTGATCCAGCCACAGGCAGGTCAGGCACAACATTCGAGGTCGGACAGCATCATTGACTTCTAGAGGATGCGGCCCAAGAAGTTCCGGGGTACAGAAGGGATCCTGTACGTGGATGACTGGATAGAGCAGATTGAGGGGATTTTTCGACTGGCATAGATTTCAGATAGCATACAGATAGAGGCAGCAGGCAGTCAGATGTTCGACCTTGCTTTGATGTAGTATCGCACTGATACGAGGATTGTGGTGCCATGGCTTACTTGGGAGGCTTTTAAGAGAATTTTTAAGAAAAAGTTTTTTCTAGATGTGGCGCTCAGTGCTTTGGAGAGCCAGTTTGAGACACTCGTCCAGGGGAGCATGCTAGTGAATGAGTACGCATCGGAGTTCTGCCGTCTGGGCAGATTTATGGAGGTCTTGAGTAAGGCAGAAAATGCGAGGAAGTTTTTTAAGGGCTTGGTCATAGCGGTCAATTCTTTGACTTGGAGCGACCATGAGGTGACTTTCGAGCAGATCGTAGAGGATGCTCAGAGGGTAGATGATGACTTGGAGCTTAAGTCCAAGAGAGGCAGGGATAATTCAGGTACTGCGAGTAGTAGTGTGGGACCAGCTAAGCTTTCCTATGGGAAGAAGATAGCGCAGCAGGGTCAGGATCAGAGAGTGCCAACTTGTGCCTACTGCAGGAAGGCATGACACACTTGGGATATTTGTAGGAGGAGGTTGAATGTGTGTTTGTTCTGTGGATCTGTTGCTCACCAGATGCGAGATTGCCCTACTGCACCTCTATTTGGTGGAGAACAGGATCAGAGTGTTGGAGCTAGGCTATCTGTGTGTCACGCCCCAGTCCCAAAATACCGAGGGACTAGACACGTGGCAATGGCCAGCAGTACGTACCGATGGACAACCCAATTTAATGGATCCATCAGGGCATACTTAAGCTGTAAAACAAATCTACGACAATCAAGGCACAACTAATCTCATCCACACAAGATATAAAATATGATCCACAGAATAAATAAGGAATGTAAATCATCAACAAGTCTCACAAAGTACTTCGGGGAACAACCCGATAAACATCCAGTACAATGGTTCGACAGACCAGAATAGAAAAGACTGAAATAAATAATAAAAGCTGAGCATGAACATGGATGCTCAAGAGAAGTCTTCAGCTAAGACCTCGTCCTCAGATGGCGGTACAGCTCCTGGATCAGCTCCTGCTCCGGTCCCGTAAACCTCGGGATAAACCTCGTCTGCAAAATCTGGGGACAAAATCCGGATCCAGGTCCTCAAGGGACATAGCAAGGTACAAGAAAGCTCATGCCAAAATAAATACAGTGCAGCAAATAATAAAATAAATAGGGTAAGTATGTAAACGTCTGTGTAAAATGCAAGAGAGAATATCAATAGTACTCAGGTTGAACAACTACAAGCTCTGTGTAGGGGAGCCAATAGCAGTGATATCATGAGGTGGTCTAGCTCAGCGGGAGACTGAGTAGCCGGCATAACATAAACAACCTGTAGCCTGTGAGTCTCTCCAGCAATAGATGGAACAATAAGGGAAATACTAAAATAACCAGCTAAGTGATATGCAAGATGAGAGCAGCATAAAAACTCAGGCTGAGACCACTACAAGCTCTGTGTCTGGGAGCCGGTAGCAGCAATAACTATGTATTTTACTATGTGTTTACTATGATTTATGTATATATAATCAGCCTGTAGCCTGTGTGTCTCTCCCCACCCCATGTAACCACGCAAATCATGAATATAACGTCTCACGTCCATGTCAGCGGAGTCATATCTAATGCACAAGTCATAATGTATATAGAATATAAAATCTAGGTCAAGTCCTGTATCCTATACAGAATCACCACGAATATCTCGGGAAGATCCTGTCTCATGATCAGTGTCCTGTGTCCTGGGTCAAAGTGTACTTGGTAAGACAAGTACGAGAATATAAGGTGTCACGTATGTCCATATCTAAATGACATTACCCAATACCGCGTACGATGTGGGCACCCGACTGATAATCGGACGCTAAGTATGTCAAACGGTCCTAGGTTAAGCATGCACAGCAAATATATGAAGTAAGAAAATAGGTAACAATACTGCAAAGATGGCAATGTACACTTGCCTGATGTTTGAATATCAACTGTCGTTCTGGTATCGGTGGATCCGGTAGGTACTACTCCAAAAGCTGTAATAAACATCACCAACAGTCTCAGAACGTATCAAACTGCTAGGAACGTCTGTCCTTACGTCCAATTTGGACACAGGGGCAAAAAGGTCATTTTCGGGCCAAAGCGGGTCCACATGTGGGCCACTTCGCACCGAAAAGTGTGCCGAGGGTAACAGTCTCTAAATGGGACAAACTATGGGTCAAACAATTCTAAATGTCAATACGATCCCAACGGTATGTTCAAATTTGGATTCCGATGAGCCGAACATAATTTGGTCCAAAAAGTCAATTGTGGGGCCCGCCAATTGGCGATCTGGTCAACCGTCTCAGAAATGCGTAAAAATTGGGTCACAGGACCAGCGTGTTACCACGAGTCCAGTGGCGCAAGTTTCGTTGCAATCTGACAAGCGTGCAAAAAATACGGAAGAGTTCCACAAAAAGTGGCGACACGGAATGTGTTCGCAGATACGGCCTGATTCCGGCGCGCACACGCGTCCAAACCAGTCCCCACAAATTTTTACATGTCCGATTATGCAGCGTGCACCATTCGGTATATTTGGCACACGGCGGGGTGGTCCCGTTTGGCGGGGCGCGCTCCGGTCTCCAACTTTTAGAAAACCGAAAAAAGTGGGTGCGCGCAGTTTTGTGATGAATACAATTTTGTCCACAGCAACTAATAGCACAAAGTTATTATACAGAAAATGTACTAGGTCATGTAATCTACAGGTATCAAAAAGAATCACCAAATTCGGATCTCTGTGGTGGGAGATACGAACTCGGCAATATAGGTGGTCATTCTGGAATTCTGCGATTGCAGAATTCTGTCTGCTCGCGCTGACTTGGGCGTTATTTTTCACCTAGGGGCACACGTTATCCGAGGTTGACTATAAAACAAGTATTGGAGAGATTTAAGGGAAGATCATACCTATGAAAATAGAACGGCGTTTGGTCGAGCGAGTCGACTGGAAATTACGCCGGAGCGAAGGTGCCTCGAGTGGGAAACTGCAGTTCGCGAGGTCGGCGTCGACGGGATGGTTGGATGGCTTGGAGAGACTTCTCTGGCTGCGGTGACGGCTCTAGATGGGAAGAGGAAGTCTGGAGTTTTAGGTTAGGGTTTTGGAGAGCTAACTATATATATATGTATGTTATATATAATTAGGAGAGAGAGAGGGAAGGATTGGAGACGGGTCTTCTATCCGCGGGTTTGGGAAGTCAATAGGGCGGCTAAGTGGGGGCGGGGTCCCCTGGGATTTGCTGAAGGCGGGATGGGAAAAGCAATTCCCTAAGTTGCTGTGTATAAGGTTTAAGTAGTTAGGTAGTGGGTTGTTATTATTATTATACTTATTATATTAGTAACTTATTATTTAATTCTTTTGTTTTTAATTTTTTTTCTTTCCTTTATAAATATATATATATACATATATATATATATATATATATATATATATATTTGTATATACATATATATATATACTCATAAGAAAATTTATAGATTAGGGTAATGTACATCGTTATGCTAGCAACTGCCCAAGGGGTCTCCTACATGGAATAAATTCCGAAAAATTCCTGATGGTCCCACAAGTCCTCTAAGGGTCCGAACACCTAACATAAAAATTATTAAAAATCTATTTATCCTATTTAGACCTAATTACTACAATTTAATTAATAATTAATAAAAAAATATATACGATTTTCTAGGAAGGGGGTTTTACATTCTACCCAACTTGTAAAAATTTTGTCCTCGAAATTAAATTAGGGTAGGGCTCTCTTTGTCAAGTCTCACTTGATTACAGTCTGAGAATTTCTCTCAAGTGAGCATTACGGTCTCTACCCAACTTAGAATTTACCCATCTATCATCTAAGGCTATACATCCAAGAAGCTATGCCCCAACTTATTTAATCATGTTATTGAATCCTCAAGTCTTTAACACCAAACCTATCACCTATGATATTCCCTTAATCATATAAAAAGGGTAGCAATAATGTGATCGGCCTGTGGGGTATATCTAGTACTGTCTATATATTAACTTATACCAAGCACGAGGTTTCGTCTTTCCGAAATAAGGGAAGACGGAGATCAATAATAAAGAGTTCAAGGGTGAGGTAATAGATTGGAAGTATCAGGATCAAGGCGTTTAAAGAATTCAAATGGGAATGGTCAAGTTGTTGTGGATTAAAATCCTATTCTGATAATCCTTTGTTCGCATGCTCGTATTAGTACAGTTGTGTAGCTGATACGATATGCTCAGACATATCTAGAGGGCAAGCATACTAGTCAACTATATATCTCAATCCACGTGAAGTAGTCGTGCGAAGAGCGAACCAAAATGCACTAAGGTTGATCAGACCGTAATACACTGATTCTGAATAGACAATTGTATTAGTGTACATGTCCACTAACACATATGTCATGAACAAGCTCGATAAAGAATAAGCTTGCAAAACTAGGCTATAGAATAGCAGCATAAGTCAAGTACAGCAATTATAAGTACGCTAGATGATGATGAAAGGAGGTACAAATTAATTCAAGTTTACAAAACAACACAAAATAAGCACAATAACAAAAGACTCTATAAAAACATTCTAGGTTATAAATTATTAGCAAGTTCAAATTAGTTACTAGGTTAAGGCTAGGTCACGAATCAACATGCAAAAACTAAGCAAATCTAAAAGCAGAAAACTATAAAAACTTACGCGCATTAGCTACTCCATGAATCTGCGCGTCCTCCAAAGTCATAGCAAAAGCTTGTCCGCGTCCTTGCGGTGGATTCCTCTGCTGTTGCTGTAGGGCTTGCTGGAAGAGTGCTGCCTGTGGAGCCAAGGGTGGCCTTGGTTGATACCCTCCTGGCGCTGGTAGAGCTTGTCTGTTTAATGTCAATGCTCTCTCTCGATGATGAGGACAATCCTTGGCTAAGTGTTGGTTGGTTCCGCAAATCAAGCATAATCCTAACTTGCGTCTGCAGTCCTTCTTAATATGGCCTGCCTTGCCACAGTACTGACATGTAGGTAGTATCTGCGGAGAGGCTCTGGGTGGCTGGTGTAGGTGAGGCCTCTTTGCAGCTTCTTCTTGCGATACTTTGGCTGATGTGGAAGACCGTTTTAGACTGGTCTCTCTCTTGGTGACGCGTTCCACGCGTCGGGCTGCTGCAAGGACGTCTAAGTAGGATGTAGGTGCAACGGATCCAATTAGTTTCTGTAGCTCCAAGTTTAGTCCGTCGAAGAACTTTTCTGCTTTTTCTTCCTCCGTCGAAATCAACATCGGGGCAAAGCGGCTCAGGCGAATAAATTCCGCATTGTACTCTTCCACTGTCATGTTGCCTTGGATAATGCGGTGGAACTTATCTCTGAGCTCTGCCCTCGCTACTGCGGGAATATACATCTCTCTGAAGAGTCTAGAGAACTCTTCCCAGGTGACTCGGTCCTGCCCGAGCCTCATCTCCTCTGCTAACCACCAGTGATGTGCGTTCTCGGTTAACTGCATTCTGACTGCAGTCATCCACTTCTCTCTAGGAAGTTCAGCGGCTTCCAACTGATGCTGAATGTTTGTGAGCCATTCATGAACTTCTGTTGGTCCCTCTTTACCAGAAAATGTATGAGGCTTGAGCTGACGAAAGTCGGTGATAGATCCCATCGTCGTTCTCCTTGCTGGTGGATTTGCCTGATCAAATACGGATACCAGGCTGGTTCTCAGATAATCGGCCTCCTGCCGATGGGCCTCTTGCTGAATCTGTTGCTGTGCTTGCATCATAGCATACATCATCTGGAATATTTGTTGCCCGTCCATGGCTTGTCCTGGCTGGAAAGCTGGCATCTGGGGAGTGAACTGTGGTGGAGGTGGGATGTCATCTCTCCGGAACCTTGGATTAGGCTGACCGGTTTGATCGCTCTGTGATGCTTGTCCTCCACTCCCAGGAGTCACTCCGTCTCCATAAGTAACCACAGCGTCGTGTGATATCTCTAAAGGAGTCTCGTCTCCATTCCTGGGATCCATTGCTCTGAATTCAAAAGATAAACTATAAGAACGCTCAGAGGAATCAATACAGGATGCAAATCAATTACAGTTTCGAGTTCGATATAGAGTTCAATAAGGGTTTAAATAATGGATGAGAACCTAGAACTTATCCTATCCTTAGGGCAGGCTGGTTCAGTCCCTAAGTTGAAACTGAACAATTTAGTCGTAGACCTGCATGGGCCACCACAAAAACCATGTCACGCCCCAGTCCCAAAATACCGAGGGACTAGACACGTGGCAATGGCCAGCAGTACGCACCGATGGACAACCCAATTTAATGGATCCATCAGGGCATACTTAAGCTGTAAAACAAATCTACGACAATCAAGGCACAACTAATCTCATCCACACAAGATATAAAATATGATCCACAGAATAAATAAGGAATGTAAATCATCAGCAAGTCTCACAAAGTACTTCGGGGAACAACCCGATAAACATCCAGTACAATGGTTCGACAGACCAGAATAGAAAAGACTGAAATAAATAATAAAAGCTGAGCATGAACATGGATGCTCAAGAGAAGTCTTCAGCTAAGACCTCGTCCTCAGATGGCGGTACAGCTCCTGGATCAGCTCCTGCTCCGGTCCCGTAAACCTCGGGATAAACCTCGTCTGCAAAATCTGGGGACAAAATCCGGATCCAGGTCCTCAGGGGACATAGCAAGGTACAAGAAAGCTCATGCCAAAATAAATACAGTGCAACAAATAATAAAATAAATAGGGTAAGTATGTAAACGTCTGTGTAAAATGCAAGAGAGAATATCAATAGTACTCAGGTTGAACAACTACAAGCTCTGTGTAGGAGAGCCAATAGCAGTGATATCATGAGGTGGTCTAGCTTAGTGGGAGACTGAGTAGCCGGCATAACATAAACAACCTGTAGCCTGTGAGTCTCTCCAGCAATAGATGGAATAATAAGGGAAATACTAAAATAACCAGCTAAGTGATATGCAAGATGAGAGCAGCACGAAAACTCAGGCTGAGACCACTACAAGCTCTGTGTCTGGGAGCCGGTAGCAGCAATAACTATGTATTTTACTATGTGTTTACTATGATTTATGTATATATAATCAGCCTGTAGCCTGTGTGTCTCTCCCCACCCCATGTAACCACGCAAATCATGAACATAACGTCTCACGTCCATGTCAGCGGAGTCATATCTAATGCACAAGTCATAATATATATAGAATATAAAATCTAGGTCAAGTCCTGTATCCTATACAGAATCACCACGAATATCTCGGGAAGATCCTGTCTCATGATCAGTGTCCTGTGTCCTGGGTCAAAGTGTACTTGGTAAGACAAGTACGAGAATATAAGGTGCCACGTATGTCCATATCTAAATGACATTACCCAATACCGCGTACGATGTGGGCACCCGACTGATAATCGGACGCTAAGTATGTCAAACGGTCCTAGGTTAAGCATGCACAACAAATATATGAAGTAAGAAAATAGGTAACAATACTGCAAAGATGGCAAGGTACACTTGCCTGATGTTTGAATATCAACTATCGTTCTGGTATCGGTGGATCCGGTAGGTGCTACTCCAAAAGCTGTAATAAATATCACCAACAGTCTCAGAAGGTATCAAACTGCTAGGAACGCCTGTCCTTACGTTCAATTTGGACACAGGGGCAAAAATGTCATTTCTGGGCCAAAGCGGGTCCACATGTGGGCCACTTCGCACCGAAAAGTGTGCCAAGGGTAACAGTCTCTAAATGGGACAAACTATGGGTCAAACAACTCTAAATGTTAATACGATCCCAACGGTATGTCCAAATTTGGATTCCGATGAGCCAAACATAATTTGGTCCAAAAAGTCAACTGTAGGGCCCGCCAATTGGCGATCTGGTCAGCCGTCTCAGAAATGCGTGAAAATTGGGTCACAGGACCAGCTTGTTACCACGAGTCCAGTGGCACAAGTTTCGTCGCAATCTGACAAGCGTGCACAAAATACGGAAGAGTTCCACAAAAAGTGGCGACACGGAATGTGTTCGCAGATACGGCCTGATTCGGGCGCGCACACGCGTCCAAACCAGTCCTCATGAATTTTCACGTGTCCGATTATGCAGCATGCACCATTCGGTACACTTGGCACACGGTGGGGTGGTCCCGTTTGGCGGGGCGCGCTCCGATCTCCAACTTTTAGAAAACCGGAAAAAGTGGGTGCGCGCAGTTTTGTGACGAATACAATTTTGTCCACAGCAACTAATAGCACAAAGTTATTATACAGAAAATGAACTAGGTCATGTAATCTACAGGTATAAAAAAGAATCACCGAATTTGGATCTCTGTGGTGGGAGATACAAACTCGGCAATATAGGTGGTCATTCTGGAATTCTGCGATTGCAGAATTCTGTCTGCTCGCGCTGACTGGGCGCTGTTTTTCACCTAGGGGCACACGTTATCCGAGGTTGACTATAAAACAAGTATTGGAGAGGGTTAAGG